>CANHQG010000140.1:0-88816 GCA_947462335.1 Harmothoe impar
AAGGACTTGGAGAAGGTGAATTGGTCAGTACTGACCAACCTAGCAATATCAACTATCAAATCTAGGTTGGTCGTATAGGGAGCCAAAAATGACCAACTTCGGTAGGCATTATAGTGACTGAGGGATTGACTGTATATGGAGCCAAGAAATATCAGTGTAGATCCCAGAGAAGGTAGAAGAGCCCGAATTTTAAGAGCTGGTCATATAAAAGCTTCAATTTCTCAAAAATGGCACATGAACGGGATAGTACAGGTTGACTTTCCTGTATCCAGCGACATTGCGAACCACTGAAAGAAAGGTTTTACACGGAAAATATAAATGCCCTGCCCCTTATTCTGAAGTGGCTATCCCAGGTTAGTCATAGGGACATTGGTCAGGCATGATCAAGTGCCATTCAAAAGTGACTGAGGCAAAACAACGTAAGACTATTGCCTTACTCAAAAGGCCTTACCCTAAAACTCATTGAAATGGAGAAGACAAAGGAGTAAGGTGAGTTGGCCAGTATTGGCCAACCTGACAATATCAACTCACCTAGGTTGGTCATATTCCAGCTAGCACGGCTCGTCTTATTCACGTCAATGTTATGTAAACATGACGAGAAAGTTGTCAGTCTTACATAATAATGATGTAATTCAGACGAGTGGTGCTAGCAGGGATATGAGCAAAGAAATGACTAACTTGTTAGGCATTATACTGACTGAGAGATTGGTCATACGGGGAGCCAAAGAATATAAGTGTAGGCCTCAGAGAAAGAGTCCGAATTTTAAGAGCTGGTCGTATAAAAGCATCAATTTCCCGAAAATGGCACATCAAATTAAATGGGATAGTACATGTTGACTTTCCTGTATCCAGCGACATTGCCAACCACAAAAAGAAAGGATGTTAATCTTTCGCCCAGTAGAGTCTGAGTGTGGCTTTTAAAGTATAGATGAGAAGCCATGTACCCATCATCATATAGATAACAATGTGTTATACATATACAAATAGCATCAATGTTGCAGCATATGAGGGCAGCTCTGGGCTCTTGGGAATCACATACTCCTTGATTTTCTACAATAGTATGTAGCTTCATAGTAACATGGGCACAAGTCGGACAACTTTGGCATCAGCAACTCTAACTAATAACATAATGATAGCCATTCCGATAGGGTGTGGTACTTATAATGTGAATGCCACGATATCGTCAATTCTGTATGTATGATAATTATACGTCCTGTCACGAGGCAACTGTTTGGTCGTGTTTCAAATTCAGTGGCGTAGGAAAAGGGGGGGGGGGGTCAGGGGTGGGGGGCGCCCCCCCCCCCAATCACTGAGGAGGGGAGGCCTGAATATGTTTGGCCCCCAAAAGAAATTTGTCAAGACCTGTAATGTAATACACACAATTTTCAAACCTTACCTCTCTCGCATAGGAACAAGTGGGGACAGAGGTGGCTGGGACCCCAAATCAGAACTAGAGGGGGCTCAAATACTTATTTTCCATACAATCTTATATAATTGTGTATAAAATACATCATCCATAAAAATCGATACTTAAAGTTGGTTGGAGTGCCCCCCCCCCCCAATAAAGTTTGCTTCCTACGCCTCTGAAATTCTATTCTGGACCCTATAAGTGTACCATGCTCCCCACCTTATCAAGTAAGCAACACACCTGTAAATTATCAGACATGGTATTGCAAAACGTTTTTTGTCTAGACATCTTGAGGGAAATCATAAAGTTCCGGTACATATGATTGATTGTACAAATATAGCGAAGGACATAATGACATGAAAAAATATATAGGTTGGGAAATATTTGAGGGTTGCATTTGATCATCCTAAACCCATAGTTTTGCTCTCTTATTTTGAAAATGCTGTTAATTGTATTTTGCGATGAGACGCCAACGTAAAAATGACAAGTTACCCGAACATTGAAGCCTGGTTCAATCCGTGAAGATTCAAGATGTACAAAAGAAGAAAAAAACACTTTTGGTTTCAGCTTATACCACTAATTGTTTCATGGCCTTTAACTGTATCAGAGTACCATGATTACCTCAATGTTCTCGTAGAGTTAAGCTGTATAGACCAATCTGTTATATATTGCTACCGTAAAACCTCGCGTATAAGCCTAACTCGCGTATAAGCCGCACCCCTAACTTTGACAGATAAGCCGCAGAGGGGATCTGAAAATTGTTAATTTGGTAATGTAGTATACTTTTAAAACTCACGTATAAGCCGCACCCTATATAAGCTTGTTTGGTATCAAAAGAAAGCTGAGTCTGACTCGCGTACTAGCCGCGGCTTATACGCGATGGTACGTCTATAAAGTCATTATTTTTAAGGTTTTGAATTATCTATTGACCAAAATATGTACAAAGATATAGTAAGTGTCCATTGTCACAGTCTATCTAAAGGGCACACTATGTATCACGCTCAGCAGGCCCAGCTCACCAGAGTGCATGGACAAACGTTTTGAGTGAATCTTAATCAAATCTTGATGAATCTTAATCTTAAAGTCTTGATAATTCTCACCAAATATAATCATCCTTCTTTAGTAATGGTGAGTACTATTAAGACATTAAGGTTAAGGTTCATTGAGATTTGATTAAGACTCACTCAAAACGTTTGTCCATGCACTATATTTTTCTGTATTTGTATTGTTACCATAATAATTTGAATATATGTATGAGAAGTTTCTGCTACCTATATCTTAAAGTAATTGTTTGATAGTTGTTGCTACTACTATATATGATCAAATCATTACTGCTTTCATGACGGTTTGAATCCAGAAGTTTATAGCATACAATTGTGAATTGCTACTACAAGATTTATTGGTATTTCAATTGGTATATAAAGTGAAAGTGTGAACGTAGTATAATATCTGTGATGTTCCTAGTTGGCTCAGCTCAACCTCTGTTTGGTCATGTGCCTGTTTATAAACGTCCACTATTGTATAGCAATTTGATTACTCACTGATATCTGATGGCTGTGTCTCACGAACTTGGGCCAATGTTTTTGTATATGACCGGGTACCGTCTATGATGGGGGGTCGTCTATGACCGGGTGCCATCTATGACCGGCTATCTAAAAAGTTGTTTGGAGGAATAAAAAATATCTTTTTGATTTAAAAAAGAATAAATTTATAAATAAAAATTGTAAAAATTTAAAAAAAAGAGTTTATCCCTCCAAACAACTTTTTTAGATAGCTGGTCATAGACGGCACCCGGTCATAAACGGCACCCAGTCATAGATGGCACCCGGTCATAGACGGCACCCGGTCATAGACGAACACATTGGCCCAAGTTTGTGAAACACAGCCTGATACCCATTTGGATATAAGTTTGATGTATGTACTGGTATATGTGATTTGATATATTGTAAGTAGTATAGTATGTATCGGAACGGGACTATAGTTAAGTACTGTTTATTACTCAATCGACATGCAGCCAATCAGAGGCCTCCATTTGGTCACGTGACCCGTTGCCATGGTAACGTGACCTACTTAGGGCTCTCAGCCAATCAGAAGCCAGCATTCTGGGTGACCTACTGACCTACTTAGAAGCTCTCAGCCAATCAGAGGCCGGCATTCTGGTAACCATGGTAACGTGACCTGCTTACGTCACGTGACCTACTTAGGCTCAGCCAATCAGAAGCCGGCATTCTGGTAACTAGGGTAACGTGACCTACTTAGGGTTTGTTTGTAAACAACACCACGTGGCTCTCTTGTTTGTAAACAACACCACGTGACACGTGACTGTTTGTAAACAAACAACTTATATATAGAAAATAAACACAACAAGTTCCATGTTATGTTAAAATTATATTTTCAAAAAAAAAGCACATCTGTTACAGCGTCTATGTGTAACTACGCGCGTTCTCATTCAAACACTATAACACTATCATACCGTAGCAGCAGCAGGTAGGACTGGAAGAAAAGCAAGCGCACGAGCAGAAGCGACGACACCAGTTGCACCATCCGGCCGTCGCGTTGGTAGCCCTACTACTCGTCGCGCGTTCAACTGGAGGTTTAAGAGTGACAAATGACGATTCTTTGTCGACGCGACTGCTAACATCAGCATCGGCAGCAGCATCGGCAGCATCGGCAGCAGCATCGGCAGCAGCGGCAGCAGCCTCGGCAGCAGCGGTAGCAGCAGTAGCAGCAGCTGTAGCAGCAGTAGCGTGAGCATTAGCAACAACAGCAGCAGCGACAGTAGCAAGGGCGGCAGAGCGGGCACTAGCAGCGTTATCAGCGGCGTCATCGGCAGCCGCAACAGCATCAGCAGCAGCAGCGTCGGCATCTGTGGCATGAGTAGCTGCATCGGCGGCAGCAACAGCAGCAGTCACAGCCGCAGCGGCAACAACAACAACGTCATCACAACCAGCGTCACTAACAGCCGCAGTAAATGCAGCAGTAGCACGCTGAGCAGCACTAGCAGCAGCAGTAGCAGAGGCTACAGCATCAGCTTCACATTCGCGCGCCGCTTCGTCATTCCGCTTCATGTCACGGTAGCAACTTTCCATCATGGGGATCTGCAAATTGAGGCGCGGTGCTGGTGGTGGTAGTAGTAGTAGTAGTAGTAGTAGTAGTAGTAGTAGTAGTAGTAGTAGTAGCGTGAACGATGATGACGATGCCGAATACGGTTTCACTCCCCCTTATATACCCTTACTCCCCCCTTTTTTTTCAAGCCACCGGCCAGCTGCCCCCTCACGGCAGGTCTTTAGATCAGCCTTAAGTCGCTTACTACGCGGCTCATCATCCCTCTAATCGCATTTTCCAGCCGCCGGCCGGCTGACTGCTGACGACAGGAGAGGGTGATTTGTTTTTCTTTAGATTTAAGCCGCTTACCACACGCACACCCTCTAGTCACAGACAGAGTGACAGAAAGGGAGGGGGTCGCTTTGTTCACGCTACCTGTAGTTGTTTTTCTATACACACGCTGAGCCCATGACCCGCTAATCCTTTATACAGGTAACACGCGTTCAACTAATTACTCTATTGTATGACAGTCGGTACACGGATTTAATTTTAAACCACCTTCCCATCTGGATCCATGTCTGGCGGGGTGGAAGGATCCAGCTGAAAAGCGTGATTAGGGCTTTTGTTTCTCTTATGATAGCAGCAGGTCAGCATGCGACAGCTGAAAATGTCAGACTCGCCGCTCCTATAAAAGACTGAGATGCGTCTCTCTTTCCACACACCCTTCTACCATCGCCGCCGACACCGCCACCGCCGGCCAGCCGACCGCCGCCACCGCCTGCAGTCACCGCCATCACGCCAGCAGGGAATTTCGAGCTGAGTCTGCTTATTACTTATTTTTTTTGTTTGAGCTTTTTGTTTTTTAAAATTTTTTATTTTCACTCAGTCTTTTTTGTTTCGGAGGAAAGAAATATGGCGCTGCAGAGGGCGCGAGTTTCTAAAAGACGGTCGCGCGAACAAAGTGCTCTCCTCAACTGCCCGGCTATTTTTTTATCTCAAAGGAGAGAGCGTCACGTAGTTGAGGTTCACGCTTCTCTTGAAGCGTACCGAATTCTCGAGAAATGCAAAGCTGAGCGCCATCGTCGTTATACAAGAGCGGAAAAGGAAAACGTAGCGACATGGCCGAGAGCCGTCTTCTCAGAACAGCATTTACTCTACCATTGCATAACAGCTGCTCTCAGCGCCCCCACTCGTTGGGCGTTTCATGAAAAGAAAGAGCGCCGCTACTCTCCTCACCCTGCCTCCTCTTATAAAGTGAGAATAAGTGCTATGAAACGATTCGACAAGCCGATCGGTTTCTTGGGAGCGACTGCAGCTCCCACTCGGTGGGCGCGCGTTGTGGCCGACGTGAACACGGTCTCTAAACGTTTCGACGTCGTCACTTGTTATCCCGCATATTGCAACGCAGCCGAATTGAAGAAGATAGGGACGCACTATTTTAAACCATACGCTCCAATATGTATTTGTCACCGCCGCGCTCACACGCCTTATTGCTTTTTCGAGACGATCGTGTCACAACACAGAAATAGAAAAAAAAGCGGCAAAGCGACGAGCTTTGCCTAAATGATCAAAAAAAAAAAAAAAAAAAAAAAAATTAGCAGACAGTCAGACACACAACCGCTCTCTGACGCGTCCTGAAAAAAAAACAAAAAAAATGTCCAGTAGTAAAAGCAAACTCTTCACAGAAATTCATTTCGACGCTCGACTACAAGGACCCTTTAGTTGTATCATTAGCGGTCCGTCGGGTTGTGGAAAATCGCGCTTGGTGGATCAATTTCTGAGCGACGTGAACAATTTGGTCACGCCGCCGGTGGAAAAGACTTTTTACCATTACGGCGAGTGGCAACCTCTGTTTGAAAAAATGCAAAATCAGTACGGTGTGGAATTCAGAGAAGGTCTTCCTAGCAAAGAGTCTATAGCGGGAGACGTGGAAGTAGCAGAAGACGCTTTACGACCCCACACTCTACTGATATTGGACGATCTGATGAGCAGTTCCAATCAGCAAGTGGTAGCCGACATCTTTACTAAATACTCGCATCACTGGAACGTGAGCGTCATATACATCACTCAGAACCTATTCCAGAAATCACCCGACTTTCGAACTATGAGTCTGAACGCTCACTACATGATCGTTTTCAAGAACCCGCGCGACATGGGGCAAATAGCTAGTCTGTCTCGCCAGGTGTTTCCGTCCAACGCGGCGGCCCTCTCTAGTATATTTACCCATGAACTCAAGCGACCTCACTCATACCTCCTTCTGGACTTCAAGCAGTCAACACCTGACGATCTGAGAATACGCTCCTCTTTGACGTCCATACACTCTCAGCTAGTGTTCGTACCGCTAGACAAAAAAAAGAACAAGAGAAAGCAGTAGCAAAAAAATGTCTTCTCATCTACTCGAAAGACACTTTGGTACTCTCAAGCACTTAGCTAAGTGCTCGCCAAAGGACTGCTCGCATCTAATAGACTCTGGAAGCGACGATCTGATCGCAGCGTTAAGTGAGATCTGTCACAATTTACTGGTAGGGAACATCCCGCTCAGCGACAAACAACTGGACAAGCTTCGAGAATCGGCTGACGTGTTGAGGGAGGTCGGCAAAAAATCTACGCCCATCAAAAAAAAGAGACGCGTCTTGGTACAAGAGGGAGGTTTCCTCATTCCGGCTCTCATAGGGATGGCCTTACCGCTTATAAAGAGCATTCTCCGTATATGAGACACCTCATTCGACACCTACTCGCCGACAGCACCACCACCACCACTACCGCCACCACCAGCGTCATTGCCACCGTCGTCCCCATGACGGACTCAGAGCAGCAACAACACTACAAACGCTTAGCGCTCGTGGATCCTGAGACGCTCTACAAATCATCACGAGCAGGTCTACTTCATCATGTGCCCGCTGCTGCTGCTACTACTAGCGCTGCTACTACTGCAGTCGCTGCTGCTAGTACTTCTACTGCTCCAAACCTTCCTCCTCTTCCTGATGAGCGCACTGAAAAGAACGAGAGTTCCGCTCCTGCCACCGCCGCCCGCCTACCTGCCGACATGGCCTATTACCACAAGCAGGCAGAACAGTCCCTTCATCCCGACGCGGCCTTGCACCAGGTACTACAGTTTATCTACAGGGACTTGGATTTAGTGTTGAACGACCCCACTTTGGAATCGCGCGAGAAAATGTTGAAATACCGAAGGTTGTTGAATAGATTGCAATTTTTTCTCGCGAATCCCCACAACAGCAACATCTCTTCGTCCTACTCTTCTTCGCCCCCGGCTCACCTCCGTCAGTCTGCTGAAGAGGCCAGCGCGTCCCTACTCGAGCGGTTGGTGAACCAAGTTCCCAAGAGGAATCGCACCCGGACCGTGGAGCTGTACAAACAATTGGAGAAATCCGGTGTGATCAAGTGGAACGAGGACGGTGCGGTGCGCGAGATGTCGGGTCGGAGAATACCACCTGAGCATCGCATCAACATAGTGGACTTACTGAACGACGCTGCCAGGTTCAGGAAGACGGCGCCCAGACCAAAGCGCTGCGCGAAGCAGTTCCCACAGACTCCTTGATCGGAAACCATCTGTATGAAGCGAGCGGACCTGGCCGAAGTTTGGACACACGGCTTGCTGACAGAGGTCAGAAACGACCGAGCTTCGACTCGGAAGAAGGAGAAGCAGCAGCAGCAGCAGCAGCAGTAGCAGCAGCAGACTCTTCTCTCCAGGTGGACGATCAATCCTCTGACGACGACGAGGACGACAGTGAACTTTTCCAAACTCCGACTTCCTATAGGAGCGTGGCGAGTAAGAAAAGGAGAGGGCGCAACCGCCTAACGGCGAGCTCGTCGTTCACGCCCTCAACAGGCCCACCATGGGCAAACCAGTGAAGAGACTGACCAAGAAGGAAAAAGAAAAGAAGCGCGTAGTAGCTAGATATACCGACGTCAAAGCGCCCTCCAGTTTCACTAGCGTGACTAAACTCCAGAAACATCATTTTTGCCACCTGAACCCGGCCGTCATCCGAGATGCTTTAGTGTCGCTGGACGCCTACACTAAACATAAACCCATTCGGAGAAAATTCGCAAGGAACAAGACTATAACCGGCGCAATCGATCAGCAGTGGCAGATAGATCTGATGGACATGCAAGCTTTGGCGTCTCACAACGACCGCTTCCGGTACGTGGTGACGGCGATCGACGTTTTCTCTAGGTACGCGTGGGCCGTTCCCATTAAATCCAAGAGCGGCGCTGACCGAGGCCTTCCGAGAGATGACAGGCACTGGCGAGAGACGACCGCGCACTGTTCAGACAGACAAGGGGAAAGAGTTTTTGAACAAGATCTTTCAAGATCACTTGAAGAGCGAGGGCATAGAGTTCTTCACTGGCGAGAACGACGACATCAAAGCTAGTCTAGTGGAGCGCTTGAACCGCAGTCTGAAGGAGAAGCTGTGGCGTTATTTCACACACAAGCGCACGTATCGCTACGTAGACGTACTGCACCATGTAGTGTCTTCTTACAATCGCACTCACCACAAGACGTTGAAAATGGCGCCGGCTCAAGTCAGCTCGGAAAACAGCGAAACAGTTTTCTACCGACAAGATCTCCCAACTAACAAACAAATCGACGAAATATGGAAAAAGAAGAAAAAAACAAAGACGTCCGCCGTCGACGTCATCGCTCCGGGTGACAGAGTGAGGATGTTGAGAACTAAAGGCGCCTTCGACAAAGGGTACGAGGGAAACTGGCGCGAGGAAGTGGTCGACGTTGCTAAGACGTTGGGAAGCAGAGGGTTCGAGCTGAAAGACGACAAGGGCGAGGAGATAAAAGGCGTCTTCTACCCGGAAGAGGTTCAGAAGGTGTACAAGAGTCGTTACGACAACAACTACCTGATAGACGAGGTGTTGCGCCGCAAGACCGTCGACGGTAAAGAGTTAGCTTTCGTACGTTGGTTAGGTTACGACGACAAGTTCAACGAGTGGATCCCCGTCAAAAAAATAACGTAGAAAAAAAAAAAAAAAAAAAAAAAAAAAATGAACATCACTCTACCTAGCAACAGCTCTATGGAGTATTATCCTGACAACAGCTTGACGTCTTTCCGAACTCACTTCGACTCGCCGCTCCTTCTGCCCGAAGCGTACGAAGCGGCTCTGACTGAGATCATCCTCCCTACAGAATGGACTAACGTGCACGACGACGACTTGATCATCGTTGTTCCTCTGCGCACCAAGGGTTCGCTAGAGGAGGCGATCAACGTTTTAAAAGAAACTAAATTCGCCGAAGGAAGAAAACCACAGGTAGACTGGAGGGGAATGAAAAACGCGAACGGTCTGAGCAAGCTGACGTTCAGCTCAAAATACCCGCTGAGCTGGAAGGAAGCGAGCTATGTAACGGTGGAAGAGATATCAGACACGTCGGAAGAGCAGCGATTGAAACCGGAAACAAAAAGGTTCAAGAGAGAGGTCGACTTGAGACAGACGAATGCCGTATACAAGCAGTTCTTGTCCCCGGCAGTGAAGAAGAAGGCGATCAGCGATCAAGCAAGACAGATGATCGAAGAGATGGAGAAAGACATGGGAGTGCGCAGTTTCATGCCAAACATATTCCAGATACCTCCTATTTTCACCGGAAGCAACCACACCCTAGTCGAGCGCTTGAGTGAGACGATGCGAGATGACAGACTAGAGGGCTCCAGCTTCTTGCTCAAACCGATGCGGATCTTATCGTACGACGCCAACACGAAACACGTCACCATCAAACCGCCGAGACACTGCGCTGTCCTGCTGACTCAGCATCTCGCATGCGTTCTAGGCTTCGGAGAGAAGACGTGTTTCGCGTCGCTGACTACCGGCGCCTACTCGATGGATGTTTACGGGGACGTGCACTCTGTGTACATATACACCGACATGATCCAGGAGAGACGTGTGGGCGACATGCAAGTGCCGCTGTTGCGCTGCGTCGCGGTGGACAGAGGCGGAAAGCGTCGAGGTGGCGTGCAAGCTATCAGTTTTCCCCATTTGGATTATTTCCCCTTGAAATCCAAGAGGTTTACCGAGGTCGGCATCTATTTAAGAGACCGATCCGGTCATTCCATCCCATTCGGTAGAGGCGAGGTGATCGTGACACTTCATCTGAGACCTATTGAGCGCTGAAAGAGAGAAAAATGATGCGTCAACGCGTTCCGTACTTTCCACCCAGGCGCACCGTCGGCAGAGGGTACAGCGATTACTACAACGCGCAGCTGGGCAACGGCATCAACGTGTACAGCGGGCGCTCTTTCCAGAGCGGGCACGGTTTGGGCGGCGCTCTCTTAGGTCTGATGCGCTCGGCTACCCCGCTATTGAAGTCGGTGGGAAAAACGCTGCTCCGCGCCGGTGTGGGCGTAGCTAAAGATGTGCTGGCGGGTCGGACTTTAAAGAGCAGCGTGAAAGACCGAGGCGCAGGCGCTCTGAAGAGACTGGCGAGTACGGCGTTCTCGGGAGGAAAGACGACTGTCGCGTCTAAGAAAGGGTCGAAACGTCGCCGGCATTCTCCTCAGACGGGCGGTGGCTCTTGCAAGAGACGTAGAGGGGATGTATTCGACCGGTAAGCGCCTAGGCGTTCAGGTATAAATAAAAAGACTGGAGGCGGCCGGCGTCAGTCTGTCGGCCGCGTGAAGAGAGAACACAATGGCTTACGTACACGAGAGCAGTAACGAGTGCGCGCTCTCTGAGCTCGACCTGCACACCGTAGCGCCGACTCAGACTACTATCTTAAAGTCGTCTTTCCTGGGGATAGAAACAAAAAACTCTTTAGAGGATGGAGGTAACATAAATTTCACCATCAACAAGTCGCAAGAGTACACAGACCTGAACGAGAATTACCTTCATCTGGAATGTCAAGTGCTGAAAGCGAACGGAGCGGCGATCGAGGACACCGACGCGGTAGCTCCGGTGAACAACTTGGCTCACTCGCTCTTCAAAGACGTCCAAGTCTCCATCGGCGGTTTCAAAGTGTCTGGCAACACCGAGACCTACCCTTACCGAGCTTACTTGGAAGGGTTACTCAACTACAACAAAGACGTGAAGGACGGCGTCATGAGCGCCCAGGGGTGGCATGAAGATACGCCCGGTCAGTTTGACACGTTGACTGACGCGAATGCGGGGTACAAAGCGCGCAAGAAGCTAATCTCCAACAAGCGCTTTTCGCTGATGGCGCGACTGCACTTTGACCTGGCTCATCAACCGAAGCTCATCGTTGGAGAGACAGAAATCAATCTCACTCTGAAACAGGCGGCGCCCTCTTTCTATCTGATGTGCGCCGCTGACGGAGGCTACAGCTTGAAGATCTACAAAGCAAAGCTCTACGTGCGACGCGTGCTGGTGGCGGACGCTGTAGCGGAAACGCACGAGAGAGCGGTGATAGAACACGGGCCCTTCGACTACCCGGTGAACAGAGTGGAGGTGACGACGTACGCCATCCCTCAAGGTAACAGAGATCACAGCTACACGCACTCCAACACAGGCCAGCTTCCCAAGTCGATGATGATTTGCTTCCTGGACCACGACGCCTTCAACGGTAGCTACACCAAGAACCCGTTCGAGATGAAGCATTACGACATCAGCTCGCTTCAAGTGATAGTGAACGATCAGAAAGTGCCGAACGACGCCTACGTGCCCGACTTTAAGACCAAAGCGGCCGTGAGAGAGTACTTGGCGCTACACACGGAAACGGGGATGTACGAGGGCGCGCGCTCCTGCGGTATTTCATACGATCAATTCCTGAACGGTTACACGGTGTTCCCCCTCGACTTAACCCCAGACAGATCGCACGACGGGTGTCGCGTGAACCTTATAAGAGCGGGTCAGCTGAGGGTGGAAGTCAGTTTCCGCTCGGCGCTACAAGCGACAACAACGGTGCTACTCTACTTGGTGTACGACAACGTCGTCGAGCTGACCCGAGATCGACACCCCATCACCGACTACCACATGAACTGAAGACAAGACGGCGGTACTTGGCGTATCGTATGAACACGCTTGAAATAAGCAGAGTGTTGAAGGAAAACGTTCACACAAAACATCGTTTCCTGGGCGTTTTCTCTTGTGACACTATTCCGAAGCACCCTATCAAAGACACTTGTTTCGTGAGCAACACAGATCCGCAACATTTACCAGGTCAGCATTGGGTGGCGTTTTACGTGTCGAGCACGGGTGAAGTGTACTACTTTGATTCCTTCGGCTTACCGCCGCTGAGTGCGGAGTTCTTGTCTTTCGTGGAACGCTCTGCTCCGTTCAAGTGGCAAAGAAACCGCATTCAACTACAAGACACTTCTGCTGACACCTGTGGACCTCATTGCGTTCATTTCCTAATTGAAGCATGTCGAACAAGAAACCCCAAGAAGTGCGTCATGCGCATGAGCAAAATCCCAAAGCTGAGCGACCGGGCCGTGAGTCAGAAGCTATCGATGATGCTGTTGTGACGGGTTGTTGCGATGGCGGCCGTTTCATGGAGGCAAAGATTCTCTGCCTTGCCGAAATGGTGTTGGATTTATCCAAAGTCGTGCAATGTCTATTGGAGAGAAGTCGTCCGGGGTGTGGTGGTGCGAGTGACGGCGGCGTGAGACTTTGCGGCCTGTTGAGTTGCTGCAAATCGAAGAAGCAAGCTAAAAAAGCATAAACTTGTGTGTTTTTTCTGATTGAAATGAAAATAAAGAATAAAATGAAAAGAAAAGAAATTATCTTGTTGTGTTTTTATTTCTATATATAAGTTACATAACTTTTTTTTGTTTGTTTGTTTACAAACAGTCACGTGTCACGTGGTGTTGTTTACAAACAAGAGAGCCACGTGGTGTTGTTTACAAACAAACCCTAAGTAGGTCACGTTACCCTAGTTACCAGAATGCCGGCTTCTGATTGGCTGAGCCTAAGTAGGTCACGTGACGTAAGTAGGTCACGTTACCATGGTTACCAGAATGCCGGCCTCTGATTGGCTGAGAGCTTCTAAGTAGGTCAGTAGGTCACCCAGAATGCTGGCTTCTGATTGGCTGAGAGCCCTAAGTAGGTCACGTTACCATGGCAATGGGTCACGTGACCAAATGGCGGCCTCTGATTGGCTGCATATCGATTGAGTAATAAACAGTACTTAACTATAGTCCCGTTCCGATACATACTATACTACTAGCCATACTCCGTGTGAACCCTAAAAATGACCCCAAAAAAATTAAAAATATGAAATTCCTTCAAAATTGCACAAAAAACGTAAGGTCGGCCCTGTTTTGCTAGGGTCGGTCAAGTGACCTGAAACAAACCTTTTTTTTTTAAATTTGGGCTAGGGTGTTTAAACCCTATAGGATTGATTGGTGCTGTTAATAAACATTTAATCATGCTCATAGACCTTACCTTCATCTGTAGCTTTGACCTGGCTCTAAAAATTGTACAAAACATATATCATTGATTTGAATTAATATATAGGTAAACATAATTAATTTCATGCTGTACATATTTTCGCAAATTTGGCAGATTCTAAAATCCTCGAAAATATAATTATACAGTACAAATATTTATCAAATATAGTAATATGATTATTATATATGTCAAAATGAGCAAATTTAAATCCACGCAGAATTGTGCTTTTAGCAAATCCGCAAAAAATTCATACCAGCAAAAATATTTACATTTACAGTATATATACCATCAAATTTCTCGAATGTAATTTTTTAATGTTGAAAAGACACACACAGAACTGAGATGGCAGGCTTCCCATTGCCCCAGACATATTGTCAAGGGGAAGTGTCCTTAGCTAATAGGCTGTGTGTGGGTGGGTGACAATCTTACCCAGATTTTCTGGCTTTAATAGGCCTCTGTTGTGAAGTAATGCAATCTAAAATTAAATAGATAATTTACCTTGATACACTCGACATTAAACCATGGAGAGTAGCTCTCTGTCAAGTTGTGGGTTTGATGTTGGTGACAGTATATTGATGCTTGTCCCTCAAGAATCTCACCAGTTGGTCCTATCTTCATGATGCTCCGTTCTGGTAAGTCACATCCACACTCCACAGCCAGTTCAAAGGTCGCTTTGGGGCAGGTGCTCCTTACCACGAACCCAAGTTGTTCAAGTAGAACGAACAGGTATGGCCTGAGGCAGTTTGGTCGTGGAGGCTTGTCATCCAGGATGTGTCCCTGTAGATGCAGACGGTCTTTATGCTGGTGGATGGTGATGCTGAGGTTGGTGTTGGGACCTTCTGGGAGGAAGGTGGCATGATTCTGGAACACCTTGCCAGTTAAGAGCCATACCTCGTTCATCACCAAGCCACTAATCAAGTGACTGGTGACACCAACTGGAATGAAACCATCTGGGAAGAGAACCAGGATGATTGGGAATTGGGGTGTTGTTGTGGTCACTGGTTTCTTTAGTAGGGGCAGGAGGCAAGGCACCAAGAAGGCTTCATTCTCATCTACATCCAGTTCGATCATTTTCCGATGGAGGCCTGTCATGTTGCATACTCTCATTGGAAGCATTAACCGAAACTTATACATCAGGTTGGTGAGATGCTTCCTGACTTCTTTGTCCCAGACACCAGAGACAATTCTGTCAGTGAGTAGACCATGGTCCTCTAGAACCTGCCACATCAATGCAGAAGCGGGTGACTCTGACGACTGGTAGAATGTTGGGATTGTTATCACCTTGCTTATGGCATCGATCAACCACTGTGGCTCCAGTATGACGTGATCTTTCAGGTTGTTATCTGCAAAGAATACAAGTTCCCCTGTCTCATGGTAGAACTTGAGTACATTGTGCAAATCTGTCTTGCTATCAATCCTGACTTTCTGGCTTTGGCACATCTTCCATACTTCCTCAAAGGTTATGATATAGGAATTGTTGCTCTTCCTCTCCCTCAGCTGGTCCCTCAAGGCTATCCATTTCAGGGGGATTTCTGCTCCCCAGTACGGCTGGGATCTGGCCAGCTCAACAATGGTTTCCCGCAGCTTATCTACTTCTGGGTCATCTTCAGAGTTGTTGGCGACGGTGAAGAATTGTAGGTGCACACGGTCAAAGTAGCTTTTATGCTTGATGTGATTCATGATGGATCTATGGAAATCTCTGATCTTCTGGCTTGCCTTTCCACCATACTTCTGCAGAAAGAGGTGAGAACAATACTGCCCTTTTGTAAAACACATCTGCAATGTATTGTAATGCTACCAGCAAAAAAAAAAGCGGATATTACACCTATATAGTCTAAAGCAAGAGAGCGACGATTTCGATCAGATGGGGTCATAGTATCATTCAAGGGACAAGATAGTCCTCATATGGTACATATGTTGTTTTAGAAATTTATTCAGTTCATATGAATATGATACATCAATACAGCATGTAGATTAGTTTATATAAAAATGAATAATTAATAGATATTGACATTCCCTCCATTGTACCTTAAACCAATGGTAAAACACTTAGGGAGTGTTCATTTATAAGTTACAGGGGGGGGCGTAACAATTTCCGACCCCTCTTGAGGGGGGGGGGGCGTAAAAATGTCAGCCCCTTCTAAGCAAAAAAGCCCACGCGTTCCTACACTGTAAAAAAAATGTCGTCAAAATGACGGTGAATCTCCGGCAACTTTTGGGACATAACTTTCACCGTTATTTTGACGCTGACGGTGACCGTCAATTTTACGCAGAATCACTGTTCATTTTACGTAGAATCACTGTTGATTTTATGTAGAATCACCATTGATAGATTCAGAGTATTCAACTTTACAGAGATTCAGCGTTATTGCCAGTGCTATTACAGACTTTGTGAATATTCTATAAGCCTCGCAGGGAGTCTGATTATGGTGACTTTAGTTACTGTAGTATACATCTAAAAACTTATGGATGAGCCATACTTTGACTTTGCCCTGATCCTATATGCCACACTGGCGATCTGACTTGCATACTAGCCATAGCCTATACAAGAGGTTTTACTGTATAGGATTGATACAAGCCAGAGTTTCCAGAGGTGGGGATATATGCATAGTATATTACAACAAAATAGGTGTATAGATCCATAAAGCTACTTTCTTCTGGAGATTATCAAGTGATCATGGTATCTTATCAAACCTATCACAAGATTGAATTGTTTAAATTGTCAAACATATAGGTTAATTGAAAATTACCATTATTTCAACATGCATACTCCACTTCAAGGGCTCACACTCTCCAGAAAAATCTTCTTACAAACCAGGCCACCTACCTGTGGCAGGATCCACTATATGTGGCTCCCTCTGGGATTTGACATTAGAAAATGAATTTACGTTGAATCATTGTAATCCAAACCAGGTTAGCATTTAACAAGGATCCACTGTGAAACGGCTGATATTTACAATGCTTCATTGTATTCCAAATAACGGTGAATCAGCGTTCAATTTTACAGAGTGAATCTGTAAAAAGTACATCTATTTTTTACAGTGTATAGTTCAAAGGTGGTGGGGGGGGGAATTTCTCAGGCGTAAAAAAGCTTCCACGCCTCCCCGCAAAATCTCACCAATAATTTAAAAATGAACACTCCCTAACCTCCTGGAGTTGATCCTTGTGGGTCATTACGATAATGACTGACTCGGCAGATTCAGTATCGTCTGTACGGGCAGAGGTGTGGGTGGAGATGCACTGCATCCAGTAATCCAGCTGATCTGAATAGAGTGATATCATGAACGAGAAAGTGCGATATTTGGATATTATATTCCTTTCTTTGTGGTTGTATAAATTGGGATAAGATTAGTCTACATTGAAATGCATTTGTTGACAAAAGATAGAAAGGTGGATTACAAAGGTAATTAAGTGCATTGCTTAAGTTAAGGTTGATAGATACCCTTTTCAAGCTTGAATATTCATACAATCCTCAAGCTAGTATTTATGCTAGTAAGGCAAAAAAAAGAGAGGTTTGTTTCAGGTAACATGGGCAGAAAATGTAGGGAATGCATTTTAAACATGAAATACTTGCCAGCCTCTCCGATGACCCTTAATTTGACCCGAGAAGTTAAGAATATGGAAATTTCTTCAAAATTGCATAAAAAAACGTAGGGTAGGGCCCTGTTTTTCTAGGGTCTGTCGGGTGACCTGAAACAAACCTTCATATTTTTTGGCCTAATATGATATATAAGAATTTATTTATATAACTAATATTGATTACCATAAACATTTAAACTAGTATACATATTTTAGACATAATACCTATGATTGGCTGGGAGCTGATCCCATTCTGAGCTGTCTCCCTGAACCCAAGTCGGTCGGTGTTGATGGGCGAGTCCAAGGCCTCCATGATGTTAAGGACTGCCAAGTAAATAGCACGGTGTGTAAGAAACACCTGGTGTGTGGTGTAGTATGTGCTCTGTGAAATGAAAGATATGGGCTGTAGTTTTCATATTAGAATGCGGTCTATAAAACTATGTGTGAGCTATAAATTGTATCTAGGGAAGGCCTTGCTCTAATTGAGGTTAATTAGGTGATCCTTACTGTACGCTGTTAGGTTCCTGTTAGTTTGCATACAGTAAAATATAACAGTAAACTACTGTCAGTGAAATAACAATCACCTCCTATGAACTGACTCTAAAGTAATACATGTACAATACTTCCGCCAATCCTAGAAGTCCAGAGGCCTTCTGAATGGGCCTGGGGAAAAAAAGGAAATTCACTGGTATGCATTTTACATTTGAATTACAACACATACCAGGTCTCTAGGCTGAATCACTATTTGGGTGCTCTGACATGTTCCTGCTATACTCATATAGGGTAGGTTCACCCTAAGTCAAACTCATACCCTGAGTCAACCACTTTTGACATGAAATTACAAGTTCAGTATGCATCTGGTGACAATAAACTCCCACTGATTTAAGAATTGAAGTGTTTTCCAAATATATACTACACATTTCATCCGCACGATCACTCTTTTTCATACTGTAAAATCAGTCAGAAGTACCCCTGTTTGACCTGTTTTGACAAACAGAGAATGAAAATCTCTCCACTGTTCATACTCTTTGGTAGTTGATTTAAAGTATTTCTCCCTTTCATACACAGTGTAGATCAGTTTTGTGAGATGGATATGTATTTCAATTGCACAAATCATGACTTTATTGAGCAAAATTAATTTCCTAAATTATATTTAATTTCCTCAATTATATTCAGGACTGATTTCGTAAGGTATACCCATTTCACCGTAAGTCAGGCATGAATTCACCCTAAGTCAGCCACCTCGTACCCTAAGTCAACCATGGGAATTTCTTCTCTGGAATCCCCCCTGGAATTCCCTGAATTCTTGTCTAAGAACTCTCCCCCTACCCTTGTGAATATCCCCTCCTCCCAGAATACTCTTTTCTACTAGGGGGTTAAGGATAGCAGGCCTACTTGTGTAGTGTATAGAGGGCAAGGGTGAAATGCAAAAAGAGGGGGAGAAAGGGGGTGAGGGGGCACCCCAGATATATCCAATAGAATCTCCATACTGCATGTCTATAATGTTATATTTAGTCGTCATTGCTCATACAAGTAATATTTACTTGTATTGATAGCTCATAATGCAGTTGTATTCACCTGAGGTACAGAACTGACTTTGTCTTGTTTAATCCATATTCAATGAATCGTTTTCTTCTCTATTGTTAGTTGTAACATATTGATATATAATGCATGCATTCATGTCAGCCAATACATTAATGAAAATCGGGAAATTAGTGGTTTATCCCACATATTTCTGGTGGTTGTAATATGGCTGACTCAAGGTGCATTTTGGCTGACTTAAGGTGAAAAGTCAGTTACTCTGATATATCATGGAATTAAATACTGTAAACTTATATATGGCATTTAGAGTCATGAATGTTATTATTCAGAGCATTACCTAAAGTTTGGTTCAATTCTGAAGAATATGCACAAAAAACTCTAGGAGTAATTAGACCTGAGAGGTAGCTCATGAAAAAACATGGATCAGACTGGTTGAAATTGGTGAACCTACCCTACGTATGGAGAGAACCTTACCTGGCCAGCAAAGTCCCACACAGAGAACTCATCTTCCAGGACGTCGGGGTGAAACGTAGAGTCTGACTTTCTGAATTCTTGCAGCTGGGTCATCAGTTCTTCATCGGGTAGTACTACAGAAGGGTCGGCCGATGTCTGTATAGCTGCTTTTACCTTTGTGGCACCTTTCCTCCTGGTATCTTTCCTCCTAGCCCCAGCCTTAACAACACATCTTCTATGACTCATCTTTACAGAAGACGTGGAGGATGAGTCAGCTAGTTCTGCAAGAAGATTTAGGGAGTGTTCATTTCTTAGGGGGGGTGGCGCGAAATCTTTTTATGCCCCCCCCCTCGATAGCACGTGGAATGTTTGTTCCTTTGAACTATAGTTACGCGCAGGCTTTTTATCTAAAAAGTGGCTTAAATTTTTGCGCCCCCCCCCCCCCTCAAGAGGGGTCAGAATTTTTTACGACTCCCCCGAGAGGGGTCGGAAATTATTACACCACCCACCCCCTGTAACTAATTACTGAACACTCCCTTAGAGGATGCTAATTCTCTGACAATTACTGAACTGCATCAGTAATCGCAGAGGTTTAAGGATAGTATCCAATCTTCTGATTGCATAAAATGTATTTATCTATAATACTACTGACTGAATTTTTATAGAAAAATGTATAGCTCAATAGAACCTTACACAGTATAGTGTACAGTGGCTTCTTCTTTTATTGGGGCCTTTCACACCATAGGTGTGTATTAAATATATAATGGTAAGTATACAATTATATTGAGGCATAACATTAAAGACAATTTTATTGTTAATATCTACAAATACATTACCAGATTACCTTTTGCTGCTCCACACTCGAGCAGGTGACTTACTACCTTCACAAACTCTTCTGTATAAGTGTCATCTTTGTTGGCCTCGCCTAAAGAAAAATTGCGTATTAGAATCTTCTAATTTATATATTTTTGAGAGCCCCTCTGAACCAGGGCTGTTGACACAACAGCAAATAGTTACCAAACTGACAGTCACACAATGTACATTCTTTACAGATTGGTTGTTACAATTTTCCTTCATAAGATATCCAGTATATACTGTCACAGCTAGCCCCCATGGCTGATTTTAGTTATCAGTACCCATTGGCTCAGTTTCACGACCTTGTAACAATTGGATAGTCTTTGACCGGGTGACATCTTTGACACCTTTTCATTTCACCAGTTTGTAGTTATTTTGTGTTATATCATATTCGGTTGGACAGCTGTTTGTGAATTTCATACACAAACTGTTTTATGCCGAGTGTGCCAGATTTGATGGAACTGTTCCAGGTGTGGCCGTGGATCCTGTTGACTCCAGCATGTTTCTGGTGTGATATGGGGCTCAGTCTCACGACTTTGTAACAATTGGATCATCTTTGACCGGGTGACGTCTTTGACCGGGTGACATCTTTGACCAGGTGACATCTTTGACCGGGTGACATCTTTGACCGGGAAGCGTTACTATAGCATAAATTAGGGCTATATAGTAAGAAATGGATGGAAAAAGTCAAAAGATATTTTCACACTATATGAAAGGAAATTTATTTAAAGTTTGTTTTATTTATATGAAGGCCCTATTACAGCAATTATAGTATTATGTTTGGTAAACCTACCCTTTTCTAACCTTTTCTCACTTCCCGGTCAAAGATGTCACCGGTCAAAGATGTCACCCAGTCAAAGACGTCACCCGGTCAGAGACGTCACCCGGTCAAAGACGTCACCCGGTCAAAGACGTCACCCGGTCAAAGACTATCCATTTGTTACAAACTCGTGAGACTGAGCCCCTTGCTTCAATAAGTGGTCAGATACGGCAGGAACTGGGCAAGGGTTGAAAGGAGAATATCCCTTCCCAAGATTGGACAGTGTTAAAGCTGTGATGGTATTGGGGAGATTCAAGTTATAGATGGCAACTTATAATACAACGGTGGGGGACAAACAAAGACCATGCGGTTGATACCTTATAAATATACTAACCATATCTCACCCAGTTACCATAAAGGGTCAAAATAAAGCATTTTACTGCATCACAACCCACAACCCCACAACTTGCTGATCGAAAAAATTATCCATACCGAAAATTGGGACCGAATGAAAAAATCCAAGATGACACAGGAGTTCCATGATAGCAAACTGGTGTTTAGTAACAGAAAGAACAAAAGCCTGGGTGATGAACTTGTAAGAGCATCAACCAGACAAAAGACACCAACCACCAAGGTCCCACACATTAGAAAATACCCTTACAACTCCCCATTAAAATGCAGATACTGCCCCAAACTCAACAGGAGTGGATGAATTCAGCCCACCACTAATGGTATATAATTCAGAGCCCCGACAGAAGTCAACTCCAGGTTCAGTCCGTATGGGCCCTGTGGACCTGCTGACCAGCCTTCGGCTGTGTTGGTTTTAAAACTATATCAGAAGTCAACTGTCAGAGTGCTAACATAATCTGTGCCATCACTTGCAAACATTGTGGCATACAATACGTTGGACAAACCTTGGAATGACTAATGGACGGTTTCCAAGGTCACAGCGTGGACAATGACAACAACAGGGACAAACCTGTAGGACGTCACTTCAACATCTGTCCCCCTCCTCCAGTAGCACCATCTTGATGGAAGGGATTCGACATTACCGTTCTCAGCTTTATCAAAAATTCCCCTAGATCCCCAGCTGGGATCCTTTGCAGCACAACACCCAATGGCTTGAACTTACTACAGTAATCAAAATTTAGGTTATAGCCCCCCAATAATCCGTCAAAATTCAGTTTCAATAAATAACACATATCTTATCATCAGAAATATAGGCATATGTCTCTAAATAGGATCCATACAGCCTTACACATATACCATGCGATATTATGCTGAAACTATGAGACTGATACAACCTAGGTATAATTTAAGATGATAATATAATTTAATATGATAATCTAAGGATTGATGGTACTATCATGGTACAGCTTTACTTTACCACTTGGAGGGCCTTGTTTGCCCATCCCTTCCCAGTCACGACCCTGTGGCGTAGTAGTAGAGGAATCTCAAATCTCCCCTATCGACTGTAATATTCTAAATAATCATTACCTTCAATATGCTTCCAGTTGGCCGTTCTTTCAATATCTACCCTGCACATTGATGGGTCAACCTCTATGCCGTTGGTGATGTTGTATTCAGTCATGAATGGTTTGTTCAGAAGACATCGCTTTAAGCTAGTTTTGCCGGCGGCGTAATGGCCGACCAGCATCAGGCGGGTGGTGCGGCTGGGGCGAGATCCGTCCTTACAGGCCAACTTGTAGGCCTCCAGAACATCGGGTGGGAGATGCTGTAGTTCTGCAATAACAAGTAACATTTCACTGTTTCAGATGAAAAATTATATCAAGTTACAATTTCTTATCATGTCTACAAATTCGCCTAGAAGCATGCCCATTGTGTCTAAACAATGCCCTTCATGTTGTTCTACTATTTGAGTGATAGAGGTGTCTCAATTGAAGGTGTGGTCATGATTTGGAGGGATACGGGTCATTTTATCAGCCCCCAGGGAGGGGAGTGGTGTACACCTGTATGTACTCTCGTTCGCAAATCCTTCCGAAGGAAGGCTCTGGGGACAGCCAAATGACCTTGAACTTTGGATTTTGCTAGGTCTGGGCAACCCCTGCTGGTAGGCTGGAACCAGCGAACAGGAACAGGAAATGGAACCAGAATGTATGATGGTAGTTTTAGGTAGATTTACCATCAGCCTTTCTGGTTCCATTTCCTGTTCCTGTTCGCTGGTTCCAAGCTACCAGAAGGGGTTGCCCAGACCCAGCAAAATCCCGACATTTGGCAGTTACCAGAGCCTTCCTTGGGAAGGATTTGGGAACGAGAGTAACCTGTATGTGGCTCCAGAGGACCGACCTGGCGACTTGGTACAATAATAGAAGCGACCTGGCTAATTTTGGAAAGGTTTGACTATAGCATAAATGTGACTATACATGGGTACCCAGATTTTGGACCGTGTCGATTTTTATTTTATACATTCTACGCCAATTGTCTGTGTCCGTCGATTTTTAAATAGGATGTGTCGCCCGTGTCGAATTTTAAAAGGGCCATGTCACTGTGTCAAAAGTGCCGAATTTTACCCATGTATACCGGTACCGTAAAACCTCCCTTATAAGCCGCGGCTAGTACGCGAATCAGATCGCTGGTGCGGCTTATAGGATCGGCACAGAGTCCAGGTGCGGCTTATACGCGAGTTTTTGCTCCTATAGTACAGTACTAGAGTCACCATAACCAGATCGCTGGTGCGGCTTATAGGATCGGCCCAAAGTCGGGGTGCGGCTTATACGCGAGTTAGGCTTATACGCGAGGTTTTACGGTAGTCACATAAATGGTCTAAAAAAGCGACTTTTTGACCTGGGGCCCTTAACTTAGGCGACTTTCCGACCTGAGGGGGGAGCCCTCTGCACCCACCTATATGGGTATGTTTATTCAGAGTACCCTCTGTTATGGGCCACCTCCTAGGCTCCTATATGACCAATCTCTCAGTCACTAGTGCTAGTTAGTCATTTTTTGGCTCCTTATACGACCAACCTAGGTAAGTTATCATTGTCAGGTTGGTCAGTACTGATCAACCCACCTTAGTCTTTTAATTTCCAGGGGGAGCCACTGAGTGGTCATCACAGGTGGCACCAACTAGTGGTATACAAATACAACACACCCATGACTCGGTCATTTTTGAATATAACTTTGCCATTGTGACTAACCCTTTTCAGTGTAGATGATAATCAAGACAGGGGCGTAAACTCAGCCCCTCCTCCTCATCATTTGCTCAGAACATCCTATACATCTGATTGTACGGAAATTTAGAAATCAGCATATACTCCTATATGGGTCAGATGCCCAGGCTCATGACCACACATTCCGGTAAAAATAATTGAAGATACCTTCCTGGATGAAATTAGCATTCACACAACAATATCGTTCTATGCCCCTGTACTATATGGATAATGTGTGTCAGAGTGATCCCCCCTTTCAACTGGTAACATAACTTAACCCTTTAAGGATGGCATCATGCCTCAATGTATCATGGCCTTGGTCGTCATCATGCATGAATGCAGCCCTGGCGAGTAACTCGTCAGTGATGCATTAGTGCATCATGCCGACCCTACTGGATCGAGACACTCCCAAAGGGACACCATGATGCACCAATGCAGCACTGATGAGTTACTCGCCGGGGCTGCATAGGTGCACCATGAAGACAAATGTCCATCCATCCATCCTTAAAGGGTTAAGGGGATGTTTATCTCGTGATTATCTCTGTGTGTAGCAAAAGTGAGACAGGGAAATATGGAAGAAGGAGTGATATGACCTTTTTGCATTTATCAATTGCAAAGTCTCGGGTCCACTGTTGTCTATTTGGCCGGATTTATAAGGAAATGTAAGCCTGACGCCACCGCAGACTTCATGGTATGTTGGTAAATCAACTTTCTCCTATACATATTCTTAATCTCATATCAGAGATAAATTAATATGATTATCGTTGATACATTCCCTTCAGAGATTAAGGTTGATCGCTACTCTTAACTTTTCATCCATAGAATTTCCTAATTTTTTGCCTAATGGTAGTTTAGATCATTAAGAAATGGAAAATGTAAAAAAATTGGGGGGGTCCCGAGCTACTTTTTTTAATACAGATTTTTGAAAAAAAAAAGTATTTTCTATTTTTGGTAAAAAATACCAAAAATTGGGAAATCTTCACGATTTTTTTTCTTAGTGAACCACTGCCCACATCAATGTTGTATTTTAAATGAATAATCCCATATTGTGTCCTTAAATGGGAAAAAAAAATTATGGTCTAAAAACAACCCTTTTGTGAAAAAAAAGTGGTGGTTATAGGACGATTGATTAAATTTGATGCTAAATTTTTCAACAAAATCTTAAATATTAGCAAAAAAAAACCATAGACTTTTTTTTTTACTTTCTCAAAAAATAGTTTAGATCATTTGCTAACATAAAAAAGTAATTTTAATAGGGGGTCCCGCGCATATTTTTAGGGTTTTGGGCCTTTAAAGTTAAAAAAGAGGACAAAAACTGTCTAAATCTCATATTTAAAGGCCAAAATAATGTGTCAAAAGCCAAGGATCGGGGTCAAAATTGTATATATTTTATGCTCTTGTTTGTTTGAAGCACAGTCATGAGATCTATATCAATCTCGATAATGATTTATAGGTAAATAATTCCAATATTCTAAAATATGTTAAAATTATCAAATATCACTGGCTCCAAATATATCAAATATCTAAAGTGCAATAAAATGCTCAATTCTGCTCGGAATTGTCCAATATTTGAAAATGGCTTAGTGGGCATGTATATGTATCCGGTCCTCTAATATTGGCTCATTCTGACAGGTTTTATCTACATGCGCAAAAAGCTGTGCAGTAGTCCATATTCCATGAGTAGCGATCAACCTTAAATGATAAATTTCATAAAGCTTTGAATGTAGTTTACAAATTTATAGCATGCCAATGCTTGCAAAGAGATATTTACCGTCAAGCTGTCTCTGACGTCTGGCCGCTTCAGCCTCTCGCTCACCCTCTGTGTGTAGAAATGCATACTAACAACTTACAGTACTCTGCCTTCGAGACAAGTGATTTCTTAAACAAAATTACATCCTAAGTGTTGAACATATTAAATCAAAGACATTTAAGTTATGGAACGAGCTAGCTGGTACCTTCCTAATTGGTTCATAATTAGGAAAATCTTTTCGGTGGCATCTTTTAATGATTTATTGGAATCAATCTGCAGGTTGTGACCAGACCTAGGCTAACATGCTATGACATGTATTCAACTGGCATTATTTCTTATACAGGGCTACTATAGCCTGTGTCTTTTTCAAGTATAGATTTTGAAAAAATACAACTACAACAATTGGGAATCTAAACAAGCGGCAGAGTACTCTCATCATACAGCTTGTCCAAAGCTTGGGGTATATATTAGATATGTAATACCTATATCATCTATAGCAATATCTCATCAAAACAATGTCTGCTCACGCCTCTGATCCACATGATATTCCCAAGGATTAAAAGCAGCAGCTTTTATCACAGACCGTGACAGATCCCTGTACAGATGTTCCATCTGCCATAACTGGAAATGATGCCACACTGCCTCTTCCTCCCTACCATCCATGGTGTCATCGCTCAACGCTTTAAATAAAGAGGAAACAGTTTTGAGTGGGTTTATCAATAGTCCTATTCAGCCGGCTCACTACTACCGGAACACTGGAAATAGTTAGTGTCGGTACACAGTAGAATAATTCTACTGTGTACCTACAATGAACTGTACACCTACACAGTATAATCTACTGTACACCTACAAAAATGGCAACCAACTTTTTACAGTGTACTATTATCCTAAATACAACTATCTCTATTGGACTCAATGATACATGATGTATAATCAGCCTTACCCTACAGGGGCACTGCTGGTAATACACCATCCAAAAACCCGCCTGATGAGAAATAGTTGTATTTGGGACCGCATAGAAGCCATGGCTAGTATATACGCTAGTCAGATCGCCAGTGCGGCTTATAGGATCGGCCCAGTGTCGGAGTGCGGCTTATACACTAGTTGTTGTTACTATAGTACAGTGCTAAAATAACAATTCCCAGACCCTCTTACAGGCTTATAATATTTCTCAAAGTTAAGGGGCGGCCAAAACGCGAGTTTCATTGCGATGAAGTAATTACATGTTAGGATAACATTTATACATAAACGTTATCCTACGAATATAAGTCATAGTGTATAACACACAATGAAAGATTTGAAAGGTTCATTGAGTATTCAATGTTAAAAAATTACAAAAGTGGCATTCCCATACCTAACTTTGAATTTGAATGATGCAGCCCTGGATGTAATATGTGTGTGAACTCCAGGCATCTCCCATGTCGGTCTGCGGTTATCGTCTTGTGTATGGGATTGTAGCCTTATGCTAGACGTCTGCTGACAGGCTTGGGACAGCCCCGCTATCAATGTATGAAAGGGCAAAGTACACTAAGGTAGGATAACGATTCGAAACAGTATGAAAAACAATCAATTTAATTTATGTTTTATCACACATTGGTGGCCCTATTGAGCATGATGGCAGGATACCTCGTTAATATTTCCTTAATAATTATTAGTTTGGGATAACTATAACTCCTAATTTACATGGTGAAAACTGGTAGAATTATAAGTAAAATTGGTGAACATTCTTATAACGAGAGTTTGACATTGCCAAAAAAGCTTTGAAACAATTTCGAGATATTTTCGATAGTCAGACTAAGTTTTGTTATTGTAAGGAGAGCTACATCTGGGGGCTATTACAAAACACAGCATAAAATCATAACGTAAAAAGAGGGTGTTACAAAAGAATCTTTTTTACGCTGTTGTTCAAGGGGGTGTTACAAAACAAAATTTACGTTACTGTTTTTTTCTGTTTCTTTTTTTTACAGACGTTTATTTAACTTTATGGACTCTATTTTTTCACACCACCTTCCCAGGGTGTGAAAAAAAAATTCCTTAATTTTCCCAAATTTGAAGACAACAGCATACATTTGACATTTACGCTAATATTAACGTAAGT
This sequence comes from Harmothoe impar, assembly GCA_947462335.1. Taxonomy (NCBI): domain Eukaryota; kingdom Metazoa; phylum Annelida; class Polychaeta; order Phyllodocida; family Polynoidae; genus Harmothoe; species Harmothoe impar. Next base: position 28,024 of record CANHQG010000140.1, read on the forward strand.
TTTTTAAACACAAACATAAATTTGGTCATAACTTAAAAAGAAAATACATTTTGTTTTGTAACAGACCCCAGTATATATTGACCCAGTGAGATACCCCTTATCACAAGTACAGTTCAGGGGGGGAAAAAGTGCTATGCACTGGTTGTATGGCGTGACGTTTATCGATTCTGTGGAACAGGTGTTGCAGATGACATGACCAGAAAGTCGATGCTAAGGGTGAGGGGATATTATTGAACCCTTTAAGGAACGAAAAGTGTTTTATCGTACATCAACTTTACATCAGAATGATGCATGAATGCAGGTTCAGCAACCACACAACAAGTTCTAACTTGACGCATCACGCCAACCATATGGGTTTGACATTGCCGCAACTGTGGGGAGTTCCTCAAGGGAGGGGGGGGGGGGGCTTAAATGTAACAGGATGCCTTGATTAATCGCACTGTCCTGAAGTTTAACATCAATGGCTATTTTTCTCAGATGTATAATGTCAGTGAATGGTGGCAGATGTCAGTCATTTTTGTCAACATTTGCCGTATGCTTGAATGCCTATTTATTGGGAGCCTTTGGTTGGTGGCACTAGCTGGGTTTCAGTTTCATCCCAGGATTCATCTTTGGGTAGTTGCAGTACTGTTACCTTTTAGAGCAACTGTTACCTTGGTAGAGTAAATACCCTAAAGATTCTTTGTGTGTGATTGTGAACTGATACTGGGACAGTATTAAGATATATCTGAAAATCTACATTAAAACCTTGCGTATAGGCCATGGTGCATAAGTCAGATTGCCAGTGCGGCTTGTAAGACTAGGACAAAGTCACGGTGCGTCTTATATGCAATTCCCACTTGACTGTTTGAGATGAGATCTATTGTAAGTACTAGTACTAAGTAGTGCCCCAGGATAACCAAGGGCTTATTTTTAAAGACTGTACCATTCAAATTGTGTAGGAAACAGAAATGATCAACAATTCAGTATTCAAATTGTTCTTGTTTAGATAAACGTTGCTCCTACTGACTAAATGTCCTGACCTATACAAATCATTGAAAAGGATAACCTATAGCGCCTGAGTGACACCACTGCTGTCATTTAGATTAAGGTTGGTCATACAGCTGAATATAGGACAAACTTGAGATATGAGCCCCATGTGAAGTAGCTACTGTGTCTTGGAACTGAACGTTAATAGACACTGTACTAGTAATGGAAAGGCAATGGAAAGGCAAATGTTTTACTGGTTTAAAGTTGAAAATTGTTCATGATGTTGCATACCAAATCCTAAAATGGCTTAATTATTTTCTTTGATTGTAAAAGATTTGAGACAGCTCTGTTTTTCTAGGAAGGGTTGGATAAGCTGAAGCGCACCTTTTTAAAACTTCTTTTCACCTACATCTGTGCATCTTTATATATATATATATATATATTTCTATAAGGTAGGGAGACAGACACAGTAATTAAGTTTGCCCAATATCCAAATATATATTGGTGGCAGAGGCTGGCCATATTCTTTTATTGGAAGTAACCACCAATAACACAAATAAACAAAAAAACATTTGTCGGCACCGTACCGGGGTATGAGACTCCCAGTCCGGCCGCCCACCCAGGTGGAACCAACAGTGGCACCTGGTGGGGTAATATGACAACGGCAAGACAGGTGATCCCCCTAGTGTGGGAAATATAAACCCCTACTTCCCGCCATGGATAGGAAGTACGGTACACATATTTCTATAAGGTAGGGAGACAGACACAGTAATTAAGTTTGCCCAATATCCAAATATATATTGGTGGCAGAGGCTGGCCAAAACCCAAATAACAAGTTTGCCCACTAAATAAATACACTGAACTGGGCCGCCACCTTAACATCCTTATCCAACCTAGACCGATAACTATCCGCTAGATACAATAACACGGCCCATGATTTCCAATTACCGTAATTTTTTACCTCATGAAGGGGGAGGAACTCTGACAGAAATTGAGCCGCTCCTCTAAGTACACTATGGCTGGTGAATTCCCCCTCCAACCTCGCCTCCTTACAAGAAGACTTCAACATTGATGAATAATGGTTATAAGTATGCTGAAATAAGTGTGAATTAGAAGATAAATCTGACACCAACAAGTAATGCTTCAACAATGCTACCGGACACAATTTACTCCCCGGGCATTCCACCACCGGAATCACCCTTACACACTCTGAGTACTGCACCGTTTTCTCGCTCCTCACAGTCACATCCATACCACCAACCCAAAACCTGATATCTCCCGCTCTTATTGAATGGGGTGACCTGGTCACATGACCCACCCTCAGCAGGCAGCGGAAAGAAAGGCACAATGCACACCAAAATTGCAAATCATTATATTTAGACAAATCTAAAATTGAATAAATTGATAACATGTCTTGAACATTGAGAGGTTCTGACGGTGTAGACACATCACCCAGAAGTCTGCGCGCCCCCCTCATAGTAGATTGGATCAAAAACATTAATGGATCCGGATGAGGATAACCCATATAATCATGAAGGGCCCAAATGCCCGATACATAATTCTGTATAGTTTGATAGCACACACGGTCTGTCAAATGCGTAATATACAAACATACTGTCTCTGAAGATGCAGGTAAATGACATAACCTGTAAGTAGTACAAAAATCCTCAAATAACTTCCACTGTGATCTTCGGCTTTTGAAGGTGTTCTCGCTCCAACATTTTGACCTCAGAACCTCCCAAGATTGCCGCAGCTCCTCCAGCCCTGTAACAACATGTGTAAAAGGAACTTATCAGGGAGGAAGCCACCATTACACAGTCGGGGTTGTTCAGTCTAGACAAACAATCAGCAATAATATTATCCTCTGAAAGCCCTGAGATGAATGTTGTACATGGCACACGTCCAAAACAATTCTCTCAGCCACGCCATAGCTGAGCTATTTACACTTCTACCGGTATTAATCATAGCCTCCACCTGGGTGTTATCAGTGTACACCCCTACAAATGTATCTGTCCACTCCTTGCCCCAGCGGTGCAAAGAGACCACCACAGGCCACAACTCCTTGATATTTATATGACAATCAAATGTCTCATTCCGTGGAGGACTCTCCCAGTGGCCACACTTACTACGGTCCCCCAACCAACTACCGTAAAAATAGTCATCGTCAATGTGACCACCAAAACCATAGGTTGAAGAACTGTCTGTATACACAAAATGCTGGGGTTCTTTGATCCTAATCATTTTTGCTTTGCCATTGAAACAGCGGACAAATTCGGCCCAGCATTTGAGGTCTAGCCTTACATCTTCACTCAAATTGACACTTGTCACATCTTTGGGAACTTCTCTCAGCTCGTTATACACACGGCGAGAAAAAGTACGCCCCCCCTTAACTACTGTAGAACAATGTGCCAGTAGGCTTGCCAGTTGTTCCAACCTTTTGACAGAACATGACAACTGATTTTGAAAGTAAGCCACTTCAGTTTCTAACCTACTTAACTTTTCCTCATCTAGGGACAGAGTCATGTCGACTGAATCTATCACAATCCCTAGAAATTTCACTCTCTTCGCTGGGTTGATACGTTTGCTCATTTTGACCTTGAAGCCCAACCAAAATAGGGTTGCACACAAATTATCCTGGGCCTCCTGACACTCACGTTCAGACCCCCCCACTACTATGTAGTCATCCAAGTAGTTGACACAATTGGGGTAGCTGTACATACCACATTTTACCACAAAGTTAGACACCTCAGTAAATAGATACGGGGCTGAACGGAGACCAAAATAGAGGGCTAAATCCTGATAATATTCTGGGCCACTACCCGTGTCCCAAACAAACCCCTGATAATCTCGGTGGGAAGGAATCACATTCACACAGCGATAAGCATTTGCGATATCTGTCACAGCGCAAAAGCTATTCTCCGCCAACGTTTCCACCACATCATCTACGCTGTTGTAGTGGAAAGTTTCACAAGTCTCTTCCATATGGCAGTTAATATTGACTAGGTTGGGTTTGGAACAATCTGTTAAGGGGAGTAAGGTATTGTCACTCTTCAGGATACCCCCCAATGAATGAATACAGCGGGGTTTGTTGACCACTTTCCTGACTTTCCCCAGAGACAATTCCGCAGTCAATTTATCTGTCATTTCTGCCTTGAAATCAGTTTTCAGAATCGACCCGTAATTCCTGCACTCATAAGAGGCCGGGCAATCATGGTCTACTATTCTGAATCCCCGGAAAATTCCAGTCAGGACAAACCAATCTTCCTTTGTGGCCCGGCTACCAAACTCCAACACTTTCGCCGTAAATCTACACGGCTTCAACTGGGTCACGACCCCCTCTAGTACATAATCACAGTGACAAGTGTTAGCTATACAGTCTGAAAACACCGCTGACACAATGCCTGGCGCCACATCAACACAAGCCACTGGCGTGTCAACACCAAATCTACGTGCAAACTCATTTAGGACAGTAGAATTTTGGGAAATACGTACATATTCAGGAAGTTTCTCCTACCGCTCGTCCCCACCCAAGGTAACGGATGTCACCACGCCGCCATCTTTGTTGTGCGTGACTGTCACCGGGGGGACGCCTATGTTACATAGAATGTCAACAGGATTGAATAAATTATCACTACTCTCAACACCCATCCAAAAATGATCGGGAGTTTCACCCCTACTTTGTATAGGTGCATCACAATTGATTTCAGGTGGAGAAGCATTTTTGGCAACACAGTTATCAATACTTTTGCAATCGCGCTGACCGACGATCACATCCGGGACATTTATCAATGCCACGGAGTCACAACAATCAACATGAATTCTCCCACCGCTCTCAGGGGGAGTTTGGACATCAATCCCCCCTGCTTCATGACTATTTTGAGTGTTGAGGTTAATAGGATTTGGAATGCAACCACCCTTGATGCCGGGGCCCTTACCGGCCCCCGCAACCAGCGTGTCAGCATTACTGCCCCGCTGTCACTTGTGGTCATCAGTTTTCCCCCCGCCCCCTTAATTGGGGCAATTAAACATGGAATGATTGGGGGATTCACAATGAGCACACACATGTCTATAATCGCAACCATTACAAGGCCTACCGAGGGTGAACTCATAACAAGCTCCCTTGTCACCTGCTGTTTTACCCCAGCCCGACGCACCCCTGCGGCGATTGGACGTATTAGGCCTGCGGCCCTTGTCATTAGACCTAGAACCCCCACCTCCCGGCCCCCCACCCCCCCCCCCCCCGCCCCCACCTTGTTGTCTGTCCTGGCGGAGGGAGCTAGAGCCCAGAAATCTGTGGATTAAAATAGTGTCAAACAACCCAAACATGTGTAAGCCGTATTGACGTGCTCTATCACGCACTTGTTCATCATATGCTACTAGAGACCTTGTACGATAAGCCCCTGATGAGGCCATTTCAGACATAAATGTAATATGCTGTCTTAGACCTGTTAACTCTGAACTACTATGGTACTCTGATAGATCACTCATAAGACTCATCAACATGAAAATCAATTTTTCAGAATTGTCTATTTGAAGTGCTTTCTTCCTGTCACTAGCCGGTAAAAACCTTCTCAAGTCAAACTTACTCAAAGTGTTCTCCAAACTGTGGTCATCTCTCGCAGGGTAAGGGTCAGACCCTGGACGCTGGCTGTAAGGGTCCCACTGACCAGAGAAGTCTCTACCACCCCGACTGTCACTGTATGCAGCAAACCCTGCGGCCTGTGGGGTGGACATGAAGGAAGACGCTGTACCATAGCCCGGCCAAGCCTGTCCCTGTTGCCCTGTATACTGGCCTGGATGCTGATGACCTGAAAGGTGGCTGAACTGGTGAGGTCCTGGCTGCTGAAGTCCGGCCTGACGAGACCATGCTGGTGCTGAAGGATGCCACTGTTGCCCTGCTGCATGCTGACTAATGCCCGGGTTAAAGCGCTGCTGGGCCCGCTGCTGTACCACTGGACTCATCTGCCTGTGAGCGACCTGTTGGGCGAACTGCTGTTGCTACTGCTGTAGTTGGCGCTGTTGCAAGATTAACAGCTGCTGCTGTGCACGTAGCTGCTGCTGCTGGGAAGAAATTGAAGACTGCTGTGAAGTAGCAGGACTGTTATTAGCGCCGGCTGGGCTACCGGTAGCCCCCAATTTAGTCTGAGGTGAGTCACTAGGGCTAACTGGGGAGGACGACGCCCCCGTATTTTGAAGATTTGCTGCTGTTAGAGGAGTCACATTAACAGCAGCCTGTTGCAACTGGAAGGCTGCTTGACCCACCCTGGCATAATCCTGAGCTAAGCTTTGCTGACCCTGACTGGGAATGTGAGAAACGTTACCGGCACCATCAAAACTTTGGATATAATTAGTATTGGATTGCTGGTTCTCACCCATGGGCTGAAACCCATACTCAATGGCAGGTAGCTGGATCCCGGGCACCAATCCTTCGGGACCTGTCATGGCTGACATATTGCCGCCAAAACCACCATACCCGCCGCCATTTTGAAAACCAGCACCGAACCCACTACCATTATTAATTTCTGACGCTGTTTTCATGGTCCACATTCTCACAAGATCATTAATCCCAGACAAAGTAGCGTCAAGCTTACCCACTAGAGCCATGGCCTGGTCCTCCTGTGACTGCTCCTTCGACTTGGTACTCGTGCCCGCACCTGGTTGTCCCACGAACTGGTGAAGTCCCTCAGACTGGGTATTTCCCAGAACCTCCGTCTGAGACTGCTGAGTGTCCCCCGAGTTAGACTCTGAAGACTTCCCCTTCCTCTTGTGCCCACAGCTCGGGCAGGCTGTATGCCGCCCATCAAATTCCTCCTCGCACTCACTACACTGCACCGGCATGGTGAAGGAGTAGAGCACCTAGGCACTAACACTAGCACCTGGGAGAAATAGGTCTGTCTTTGTCGGCACCGTACCGGGGTATGAGACTCCCAGTCCGGCCGCCCACCCAGGTGGAACCAACAGTGGCACCTGGTGGGGTAATATGACAACGGCAAGACAGGTGATCCCCCTAGTGTGGGAAATATAAACCCCTACTTCCCGCCATGGATAGGAAGTACGGTACACATATATATATATATATATATATATATATATATATATATATATATATATATATATATATATATATGTGTGTGCATTTAACAAAGTGTGGTATATCATTACTCTATATTGGTTGAGGTTTACTTATCTGTATCTATATAACATCATGAGTAATCTGGTAATAACAATCATTGGCATATCTTTTTTTGTATTCAGTATGTAGTTGGCATGTCCACCGTGTCGCGAACGTGTTTTTGTCAAATAAACAAGTTTTCCGTAAACTCACTGAACCAAAAGTATACAGATACTGTCTGCCCAGGCATGGCTTAGGAAGCTACTTATGAATCTGGCAAACTGTGTAAATAAAAAAACTAAATGGGTATATGGGATATGTCAACCGGTAATGTTCATGGGGTGTGTTTGGAATTCAGTATAACCCCTACCATCACCCTTTTCATTTCACCAGTTTGGAGTTATTTTGTGTTATATCATATTCGGTTGGACAGGAAAAAGAAAACAGCTGTTTGTGAATTTCATACACAAAGTGTTTTATGCCGAGTGTGCCAGATTTGATGGAACTGCTCCAGGTGTGGCCGTGGATCCTGTTGACTCCAGCATGTTTCTGGTGTGGTATGGGGCTCAGTCTCACGACTTTGTAACAATTGGATCATCTTGACCGGGTGACATCTTTGACCGGGTGACACCTTTGACCGGTGACGTCTTTGACGGGGTGATATCTTTGAGGCGAGAAAATATTATATATATTTTTTTTTTTTCCATATTGCTGCTATTTGAAAAAATATGCCAATGGTTTTTGCATAATACTTTGGACAGTGTACCCCTTCAAAGTCCACATGATATAGAAAGTGACGTTTTTGACCGGGCAGAGGAAAAAAAGAGAACATAATCTTACAATGCACGTAAAAGGGTCTACATATATAGATATAATAAACTTTAAATAAATTTCCTATCATATAGTGTGAAAATATTCTTAGTCTAATTTATGCTATAAACTGTTCGATCCTACATCTCTTGATCTGCCTAAATGATAACAAGATAAATGCATAAACAACACTCTGAGTTTTGGGCTTAGCTGGCCAAAAACTGACCTGCCTATTTATTAACAATAACAATAAATCGTATCAAAATTACATTAAAAAAAAATCACAGAGAATATACGCTGGTGTGCGTCTTGTATGAGTTCTGAATCCAATATGGCGCTGTCCACCGAGCAAGGCGGAACTAGAACCCCGCGCATGCGCGACCCCTGTTACCCGGTCACATCCTACATGAATTCCCGCCACTACTGTCGACTCTAAATTTATATCCATGAAACCATGTTTCCTGGTACATAAACTGTTCGATCCTACATCTCTTGATCTGCCTAAATGATAACAAGATAAATGCATAAACAACACTCTGAGTTTTGGGCTTAGCTGGCCAAAAACTGACCTGCCAACCCACCAACAAAAACAGATATCACAACACAAAATTTAACAATTTATCAGACCAAGTCTTCTCCTCTTTAACCAAATTCACCAGTGGTCGATTTAAATACCGTAATACACACAAACTCTTCCAGTCTCCTCTCTTAGAGATTTCCGGTAGTTCAACTCCAATCATAGATAAAGTTGTCGCCCCTCCATGTCTTAGACTATGAGTACCATATTTCCCCTTAAACCCTAACTTAATACACAATTTCTTCAATTTTCCCACAAACCATTCATAAGTCGCCGGTCGATATTTACCTTTAACTCGCCAGCCCAACAAAGGCAACCCTTTTACAGATCCATTGTACATCAACATGATACGCAACCACTTAACTAGACACAATTCATGGCCCCTAACTGTTGCTACCGGTATCTCCAAATGTCTTTGCTTATACTGAATGGTCTTCGTCTTATACACTAGAAACAAAATTCCCCAATCAAAAAATTTTACATCTTCAAAATACAGACACATATCTGACCACAATACATTAGCCCTCCTGAGCAGCGTTCTAAACATGATTAGACACGCTACCAAGAACACCAAATCTTCCATAATAGTTAAATTCAATATAGCCTTAATCAACAAAATCTGTTCAGGAAACAAACATTCAGATGACTCAACAAAATTTCCCTTCCACCTTTTGATACCTCCCAGTATCCAAACTAAACCTAAAGATTCCCTTGTCTCCTCCGTACAACCAAGCATCCTTGCATGTACTAACAAGGCCGAAACATATTGTTGTACAGAAGAAAAACACAAATCTTTACTCAAATACGCTACATACTTCCTCATCACTACCGATTCAAGAGGAAACGCCATGAACCCAAATATCGTACAAAATTTTTCATATCTCCTAATCTGTACATTCTTTGTTTTCCTAGAACTATCCGCATAATATAGTTCTTCTAGACGCAAAACTTCCGACATGAGTACATCTCCTGTAATAAAAAAAACAAAAAAACTAATTAACTCCCATCACACAACACACGTCAACCCCGGGCTCAGACAACAATATGCCCTTTCTTTCGCATAACTCAGTACTGCCTTTCTAGCTTTAGAACCTACCACTCGAGACAAGCCATCACAAAACACATTATCCACACTAGATATTCTGTGACCAAACAACTCAAAATTAAACACAAATGAAGCCCAAAAGATCTCTCTCAACCACTCCATACATAACTTGTTGCGAGATCTACCTGTTTTCAGCATAATTTCCACTGCTACATTATCAGTAAATACATGAATCGCTTTATTCTTCCACAATTTACCCCAGCGCTTGGTAGATAACATAATCGGCCATAATTCCCTTTCTGCCGAACTATACAAACTTACACTTGGCCCCAACTCAAAATGATTCCCAAAATCAAATTCCTTTACTGCCACATTATTCCATACCCCATAGAACCAATCTTCACCACATGACGCGCCAAAACCTAAAATAGATGCGTCTGAATACATAGTAATACAATTCATGTAATCCAATTGAATAACAGCCGCACTACCATTAAACATGATAGAAAACGCCCTCCACCACTCCAAGTCTTGCTTAAACATATCTGTCAACACAATATTATCATTTTGTTTCTGTACCGTATTAATCAAATCAATCGCCCGTCTAGAAAACGTTCTCCCTCCTCTTATGATTGTACTACAATGAGATAAATTCCCCACTAAACATTGCAATTCTTTCTTTGTACACTTATCCAAACATTGATAACTTTGAATCAAACCCTGAAGTTTACACAATTTATCATCCGGCAAATACAATTTCAAATCACGAGAATCCAAATCAATACCCAAATATCTGATCCTTTGTCGAGGAGTAATCATTTTTTTATAATTAATATAAAACCCACAATTCCTCAACAATCGTATCAACACATTCAACGCTGTCCAACACCCCTTTTCGGTGTCTTCCATTACTATGAAATCATCCAAATACCCATATGTCCTCACAAACCCTCTGTTTCTCATACATCTCACAACAAATTCTGTAAATTGAGTAAAAATGTAAGGCGCTGATTTCAATCCAAAAGCCAGAGAATTATTTACAAAAAATTCATCACGACCATCAATCTTCCAACGAAAACCTTGTAAAGTACGATGAAGTCCCCATACCGGTACCGTACGATAAGCATTTTTTACATCCAAAACGAACATAAAACAATCAGTAGTCATATCCTTCGCCACATTCTTTACAGCCACATAATTAAATTTCTCAACAACATCATCCATAAAATTATTTATGCTTTTGCCTTTTGGTCTACTAGCATCCGTTATACATCTAATATTCGCACCATCATCTTTAGGAACTGCACCGAGCGCATGAATACATTTAGGCTTGAATTGTACAATGCTAATAATGCCCTCGTCCAATTCCTCTTTAATAACCTTATCCATATGTTTAACAGCCAAGTCTCCTGTGATAGACAAATAATTCCTCATATCATACATAGTATCAATGTCACTATTTGCAATTTTACAACCTAATAAACTGCTCTCAAAAATAAATTTCAAATTCTCATCCCACACCCCTTTGGACAACACTTCCAACAGCATTTCACACAGCTTCAACAATACCGGTACTCCATCAATCGAATGCCTACACGCACCCTTACATAGCTCAAACAAACCCCAAGTTTCCACAAATTCCATAACAGCCTCAGTTCTACATACATCGAATTTGATTAAATTACTAATTACCGTACCTCCATCGAGTGCACAAAATAATCCATCATTCACATTTCCATCATCAAATTCCACCTGATCCTTCGTTATCACAACTTTCCTGTTGCCGACCTCTCTCACATTCCAATGTACCATCTCAGCGAAACCCATATCAACATGTAACCAATTCACAATAACATTCTGATAAGTTACACAGAATTTCTCAAAAGACAAATTTATTAGAACATCTACTGACAGTTCTTTTCTAATTTCCCCCATACGTTGCATGATCTCCCAATATTCCTGAGACAAAACAATGCTCACTTTTTTTTTTAAATAGTTTTATTGACAACATTTCATATCAAACAATACGATCTTCCAATGAAGTCATGGCGAACAGGGACGGAACAGTAGTGGTATTATGAATGTGTGCAATTATGCAATTGATTAAGGTATGCTATAGTAAACTAACATAGTATACTAACATATTCATACACAACTTCATAGCACAAAACCAATAGCCACATATTAGCACACACACATACACACTCACACTCCCCGACACCAGCTGTCCCCCCTACCTACCTCCCATGAAATTACCCCCAGGACCCCCCCCCCCCTCCCCCTGCCCGCTGGGCACCTTGAGCCAACATGCTCCTTGGCACCACATTCAACACAGGCATGCTTACGAAAACATCTTTCACCCCACATACAAATCCCATCGTTCCACTTATAACAGATCTGGTTCCCCAACTCTGCTATAGGCACCCCCCTTCCCCTACCCCTTCCCCAGCCCCTTCCCCTTCCCCGATCTTGTCTAACCATTACAGCTTCACTACCCAAATTTTCGTGTATATCATCAGTATCCCTTTCCCCAAAGGCTGGCAGCCCGTCTTCCGCTGCCTTTTTCCTCACACAGGAGTCATATCTCATAATGTTGTCATATCTATATGAGTTAACATCCTTCCCAGCCATGAACCTGAGGTGGCTTACATAAGGCCCCACGTCCTCCCCTTTCTCCAAGAGCTTCTCTACATCTTTCAAAGAATAGTACAGGACCTCTTTATAATTCATGTTTTTCTTTTTCTGTCCTTTTGGAATCAATTTTTTGAGACTAAAATCGAACTCACTTTCCCCTTCCTCACTCTCACTCGAGCTGCTCTCAGATTCTGACTCTTCCTCCTTCTTCTTCTTGGTTTTCTTGGCCTTCTTGGGTTTAGTCTTTTTCTTGGGGACGACACTCTTCTTGCCCTTCTTGTCTTTATCTTTTTTCTTGCTGGGTCTCTCTTTTTTCTTGCCCTCTTTTGACTTCCCCAACACCTCGATCGTGATCTCTTCCTCACTCTCTTCTTGCTCCTCGTCGACACTCCCCTCTTCTTCTGACCCATCTACATCCGCACTAGCTCCTTCACCACCAGATACCATAGCGTCTTTCACTCTCTGCTGTCTTATAGCGTCGTTTTTCACTGCTACACTGATCAGATTGTCCCTCTTGTGCTGTTGAACCAGCACCTGTGCATCACACTCATCTGCAGCCTCTTCTAACTGCACCTTCTTCATCTCCACTAACACAGATTTACGTCTCACCTCTGCAAGTTCAGCTCTCAACCTTGCAATCTCCTGACTGTCCTCATAATCTGCCAGCCTCTCCTTCTCATATCTCAACTCATCTTGGAGACTTTGCATAACAGACTGACTAGACCTTCGCTCCAGGGATCTTTCTGACTCGCCTAGTCCACCATGACCCTGTCTTCGAACCATGCTTCCTGCCTGGCTGTGCGTTGGCCTACCACCATGGCCCATGCTTCCCGGTGTACCAGGCTGACCTGTCCCTTTAAATCCGCCTGCTGCAATGGAGTCTCGTCCATCCAGAAGTGACGCACCCTCTTGATCCAATCCCCCGGCATAGTCTCATTTTGCAAACTACTTTCACCTGCATCCGCCCCTCCGCCGAGTCCACAATAGTCAGATAGGTCCGCAGCTGGCAACCCTGCACAACTCCTGCATAGTTTACTCTTCGGATTGCTACGTCCATCGAACTGACAGCCACACTTCTCACAGTTTGGCATTCCCCTCGCAAAGTAAACAACTCACAATAGTGTCGTAGTTTCTCACAAGATGGCGACTCGTCTTCTCGTCCTTTCGCCGGCGTTGTTGACCAATTCGCTTGTTCTAGCTCTCCAGCCTTCACTACAGACCCGTTACTAGTTTGTACTTGTAGCATATACCTTCAAAGACTGCCCACACCTTCCTGAAGCTTGGTAACGCCCTGTCACCCACAAAAATCACAGAGAATATACGCTGGTGTGCGTCTTGTATGAGTTCTGAATCCAATATGGCGCTGTCCACCGAGCAAGGCGGAACTAGAACCCCGCGCATGCGCGACCCCTGTTACCCGGTCACATCCTACATGAATTCCCGCCACTACTGTCGACTCTAAATTTATATCCATGAAACCATGTTTCCTGGTACATAATAACGCTTCCCGGTCAAAGATGTCACCCCGTCAAAGACGTCACCCGGTCAAAGACGATCCAATTGTTACAAAGTCGTGAGACTGAGCCATGGACACATTCCCCGGTTGGCTACCAGAAGGGAGGAACTTGCCTGTGCTCTGAACCCTATAGGGTATGCATGATGCTTGCATGTAGCCCTGGTGATTTACTAATGCTTCATTGTTGTGGTAAATATTGACTGCAATGACCACCATGTTGTGGTAATGCTATCCCTGATTGGAGCAATAGGATTAAAGATGGTTGACATTTGGGACCATAACTATATGATGCCCCACTCTCTATTTGTTAGACATTGTTAACTATGTTGGTTGATTGTCAATAAAGTCATTGTCTTAAACACTTGACATTTGGGACCATAACTATATGATGCCCCACTCTTTATTTGTTAGACATTGTTAACTATGTTGGTTGATTGTCAATAAAGTCATTGTCTTAAACACTTGACATTTGGGACCATAACTATATGATGCCCCACTCTTTATTTGTTAGACATTGTTAACTATGTTGGTTGATTGTCAATAAAGTCATTGTCTTAAACACTTGACATTTGGGACCATAACTATATGATGCCCCACTCTCTATTTGTTAGACATTGTTAACTATGTTGGTTGATTGTCAATAAAGTCATTGTCTTAAACACTTGACATTTGGGACCATATCTATATGATGCCCCACTCTTTATTTGTTAGACATTGTTGACTATGTTGGTTGATTGTCAATAAAGTCATTGTCTTAAACACTTGAGATTTGCTGAGTTGTCTGTCTGTGATATAAGAGCATGTAACAAAAATGGAGAGTTATATATATATATTTGTTGATTAAGATGATAAATATTCTGTCCTTACAATAAACAAGCCAAAAGGAAATCGTTTTATACAAGTTGGATACAAGATAAAAATTTCAAATCAAGGGCAGCCTGATATTTAAATACAGAATGGGTCCTTTCGATGAAGCCATTAAAAAGTAGTTTTTCAAAGAACAATTTATTAACTATGAAAAGACCACAAGTGATTCAGACGGGTTATAACTAACATCATCGTTTGATGGATGATTCACAAAGTTAAAACAGATGGTATAGATGTTGTAGTATTCAGACAATTTTATCTCGGATGCATTGTCGTCTTGACAGAGATGGAAGGAAAGGTACTCTTGATGGTTCTTGATATCCAAATGATTCTATGCAAGGAATCTAGTCACAACAATATCTGCAGCTTTGCCAAAGAGAACCCAGGCCTGGTCAGCCACATGATATGTGCTTCCATCTGTTGCATATAGATCTAAGTATAGGGCCATGAAGGTATGGGATTATACACCCCTAGGAGGTGGTTATATTTAAGAGCTCTTTTTCTCTTTGAGAGCCCGGGTATCTAGCGGGATCCGTACCCATAACCTCAGAACATTGAGCCCAACAGCTAACCAACTGCTCCACAGGGACTCATGCAATGATACTAATCACTAAATAGTATATGTACTGTTTCTGCCTTGTGTTAGAGCCTGTTAACTAGGGCTTTTGTTGGTGAGACATTGTTCCATTAGACAAAGTTAAGAGTGCTGTTTAGTTAGTGCTGCTGTTGTATAAATCGGGGGCTCTGCCCCCGCACCCCCGTTTTCTTTCTTTCCTTTTTTTCCTTGAAATGTCAGAATAGCCAACTAGCTAACTAGGGCCTATGTTGGTGAGGCATTGTCCCATGAGACAAAGTTAAGAGTACTGCTATTGTATAAACATCACCTTTAACTACTGTGTTGGACTGTGTTTATTTATTATTTCACTCAAATGACAATGTCAAGTAAAGGAAAATCAACAAGATTAACTTGGTTTCCCTTTTGAAAACTATTGTGTGACATCACAAACCTTGATGACGTCACAGGCCTTTATATAATGATTATGGGAACATTGTACATAGTGATCCCAGTACTTAAGCATAGTAATTGTTGCATCACAAAAAAATGAGGCATTTATCTTACAGTGTGTTAATCCTTCAATGTCTTTGCTGTAGGTGGACTGACATGAGAGATTGTGTTTGCTGGTGCTATTTTAATAGCTTTGGTTTTTTGAGGCCGTCTCATATGTGCACATATATCCCACAATACCTCAATGAGCTCTGCCCATGTCATCACACTGGCACCCAGCCACAACCCCATCAGGCCTCCAACGTTACCTGTAAGTGAGGAATAACATATTGTAGTGGTGACGGGGGGAGGGCTGTGGGCTACATGGCTCCCCTCTGCCAACTGTCACAAATGTCACAACAATCCTCCCAGACATACCGTAAAACCTCGCGTATAACCCTAACTCGCGTACAAGCCACACCCCTACTTTGGGCCAATCCTATAAGCCGCACCAGCGATCTGGTTATGGTGACTTTAGTACTGTACTATAGGAGCAAAAACTCGCGTATAAGCCGCACCTGGACTCTGTGCCAATCCTATAAGCCGCACCAGCTATCTGATTCGCGTACTAGCCACGACTTGTACGTGAGGTTTTACGGTAGATGTTTCTGTAAACAGTACAGTCGGAGAGCAAGAATAAAATCAGATTTGAAATAATTTAAGCAAAAGACTTAGATTATTATAGATAAGTGTAAATGTCAGCATTTTAGTTACTGATTGTAAATGGGAACAGTGCATTTTTTTTATCAAAAGATGAACTTACTGAAAAAGTCATCAAGTGAATATGATTTCCTCTCAGTAGTCGTAATGACATCCATCGTCTCAAAGTAGATTGTCATGCGAGCAAACTTGTCCCTGAGACAAAAACTAGTTTATGTAGTAGTTAAACCACTGCTATACCCTTGTACTGCACTGAGGATAATGGCGACAGTCAAGGCTGATCACAAGTCGCAGACGAGTGTGCTCAGCCATCACCAAGCCATTATCCTCAGTACATGGGTCTAGGAGTGGTTTAATTAACTTATAAATGCCATACACAATGGTCAGTGTTTTTCTCACCCTTTGTACGTCATATACAGTAAGGCCATTTCTTTTGTTCTGCTTTCCAAATGTGGTATAAGTAGTAGTTAAACTACATCCAGAGGGTTGCACGTATTATATTGGCGACAGTCAAGGCTGATCACGAGCCGCAGGTGAGTGTGTTCAGCCGTGACCAAGCCAATATAATAGTGCAATTCTCTGGATGTTGTTTAACTAACTTATGCCACACAAGTGGTGAGTGTTTTTCTCACCTTTTGTACGTCATATACAGGAAGGCCATTTCTTTTGTTCTGCTTTCCAGATGTGGTATAACAAACATTACATAGCATACAGAAACAACCCAGATTTAATTACATTTACCAACCTGTATAGCCTTTAACAAATTCACATGACAGTTTAGGGATCAACACATGATATTTTGATCTATGATCTACTGCACAACGTCAAGAACTCCCAAGGGTAACGAAGAGTTAGATAAATTATTTGCATATGTCTATTGACGTCTAAAGGTAATATAAAATTAATAACATCCATATCATATAAACCCATAATACACGCCAAGGTAACCAGATTGTAATAACGGTTACAAATCTAATGAATATCATGAACATGATTATGATTTGCTAAATAAAAAAAACTAAAAAAAAACAAAAAAACCGATGTAGTACTTTCAGGTTTGAGTGCAATATCATACATACATCACCTTCATGCTTGTCAGTGTGTATCGTCTAGTACATAATTGTGCTTTTTATAATACAAAATAGTGCATCATGTGATATTTTGAATAATGGAAATGGTAGGCCAAAGGGAAACTCACAATTTTGTATGATAACCTATTTGTAAAAATCAATTAAATAGCCTTTCAATATTTTACAAGTGTTTTCATGTGGAAGACTAGGCCAAAAAAATAAAAGGTGTGTTTCAGGCAACCCGACCCTAGATTCACAAAAGGGCCGATTCTAGCATTTTTTTTCTGATTTTGGAGATTTTATTTTTATTTTTGCAAAATATTCATTTTTTGTCCTGGAAATTTTTAGCAATTTTTTGGTCAGGAGGAACAAATCACATGCCTAATTAATGGTCCAGCCTCAGGAAATTGCTTTTTAACAAGAATGTCCCATAATTTCATGATATTCCTAGTTATAGTAAGAATCGGTGAGTCGTCTTGATGACCAGCGAGTCGATGTGGCAGTTCGCGACTCATTCCAGGTACCTCCAACATTAAAAAAAATAAATAAATAAATAAATCCGACCTACCTACCCTAAATTTTTGGACCATGTTGCCTGAAACACACCTTTTTTCTTTTGGCCCTATGTTGGTTTTACCAATTTCCATTGAGAAAGTGATTCCCCTTCCTTTTGTGAAGGTCCCTGGTGTACTGTGAGGGGAAGGGCATGTCAAATATCTTTGCATCGTATGTCTGCTCAACACACTGAGGTGGACAATCACAGGACATGTCAGGGGAGGAATCTACAACATGATCAACCATTGAAACATAGAGTACTTACATATAGCCCATATTTAGGGAATTTCACAATAAAGTACGGCTCTTTAATGGTATAATTACTTATACAAGCGCTCATATGATTTAACACTACACTGTCAATGTTTTTGAATAACTACCGTCATGACCCGTCGTCTTATATGAGCGCATATCTCATTTAAATGCAAGCCTAGGGACCCGGAAATCCAAATCACTCTTAAAAGAACTCATAAGTGGAGGGGGTAACATTAACTTGAAATGTATGAATTGCAGGGTCACTTAAAAGGGCCAATAGTCTGTCCTGCAACTACTTTTGTCTAAACCTGCCCTACCCTTTGAAGACAGTCCATCAACACATTGGAATTCAGTTCTATTGAGACAAAGAGAGTAGGTTCCTGCAAGGAAAGGAGTATCAAAGTTTATTGTTACATGGTACACATCTATCAAATTGGCTTGCCGATCTATAATAATGAAGAACATGATGAAAATAATGCACTTAGTTTAGTTTCTCCACTTGGCAGAATATCATCCCAATGATCCATGGAGTTAATTGGCAACCTATTGTTACTCAGTCAATCGAATTTTTTTGTATGATTTATTCAACTTTACCTGGGTCGTAGAAGAATTTACATCCGCAGTGGGCCACCCGATGTTTAACTAAACACTCGTTCATACAGGCTGACTGGCTGTAGGTGTCATAGAGCTCCAACTTGTCTGAACCTCCTGGTACACAACCTTTTTCTGGCAGGAGATGGGTCTAGAAACATGAGAGAAATGCAGAAGTTCTAGTTCTTGTCAATTCACTTCTATACGGTTTCGGATCTGATTGGCATGCAATAAATGAAGCGTAGCATTAACAGTTAACTATTAGGAGGGACACAGTTTCTCCGAAAATGACGTTTTCGTAGACAGCAGGACCCGGGGCCTTCCGCTTGCCAAGTGATTGCTCTACCACTGAGCTACATCCTCATGTCCTATCAGATAGCCCGTGTCTCATGTTACTGGATTGGTATGGGTTAGGCGCAGTGATTACCTGAGCGGGCCACCCCTGCGGGCCTACCTCTCAGGTGCGGGAATTACTAAGCCCCTACACTATTATATTAACAATAAGATCTATTTTCCTCTTATTTTAGCCCCATATTAAAGCTAGCTTTACACATCAATAATTACCATACATAACTGTCTGCTATCCTGTCTGCCTGTACAATAAGGCATCTACTTACAACCCGTTTCTGCATACTGATGAAGGTATCTGCTTTCAACCCGGCACCGATGCCTCTAGACTTGATCTCCGGGAAGCTTTCAGTACTGTGAGGCAGCAACTATAGAAGATAGTAACGTCAAGTATGCTTGTTCATAAGATGATACATCTTAAAGATGGGTTAGGAGCTAATTTGGGGTCGATTTTTATTTTTTTTAGTCGCACAACGTATTTGTGGTCATAATGTCCATATAATATGTGTGTAGACTTTAAAATCATTTTAATACTTATAAATACATAAAATATAGGCAAATCATTGTCAGAATAGGTCAGGGGACCCGACTCCATTACAGAGAGGTGTCCCTTAACCTTGTTTTCTCTATATTTTATGCATTTACAAGTATCAGAATGATTTAAAAAGCCACACACATATTTATATGAATATTATGAACACAACTATGTTGTGTAACTGGAAAATAAGAATCTACTCCAAATTAGCTCCTAACCCATCTTTAAGAAGGCAAAGCAGTGGAAAATAATAACATGCATATTGATAGTGCTTGATATATGCTTACAATATGTCAAATAGACATCAGACATGAATAGAAATAAATATCACTGATATGACCTTTATTCCCATTGCACCAAAGCTTCCAGGGTTGTAAAAGTATTCATCAGAGTTCACCAGGGAGTTCATCCTCAGACCATTCTCTTGACCAGCTTCCTTGATGATTTGAGTCATATTAAACCTGTAGCACACTCCCATCCCAGTCAGCACAGATACAAAGTCTGTATGTGATATAGGATCACCAAATCCCCGCGGATATTGAACAAGCTCTGAGAGCGGATGTGAGGCTTCCTTCAGTTTGAGGGTAAGTTTCTCTTCATTGACGTCTTCTAGAGACACATTGTTAGCTAAATCCATGAGAGTTACATTGTCAGTCAGGTATTTGGCATTTTCAGGGTGTCTGAGCATTATGTAGGCCAGAACCTCTGGGTGGTTCTCTACATAAGACTTCCTGTATGGTATAAACAAAGAGTAGTCATGTTATTTTGCATATTAGCTTTTCTTGATGCTAACAATAGTTGACCTGTCAGTTATGATTTTGCACCCCTATAGAACATATTCAAGACAGGTTGCTATTCAAATACCCAGCACATAAACATAATTAATCATTGCTGAATATACACTTCAGATTTATAAATAATGGGTTGTCAATAAGTGAGAAAATGAGTTTATAGAGACTATCAGGGTGTACTCAACACCATCAACTCTTTTTTGCCAATATTTACTTCACTTAGATAATCACATGGTCAGTAATCCCACATTGATGCATACACCTTGGAATTATAATGAGTCAATGAGTGAGAAGAATACTACTACTTTCAAGATGGACTACCGTAAAACTTCGCGTATAAGCCTAACTCGCGTATAAGCCACACCCCTAACTTTGACAGATTATATAAGCCACAGAGGGGGTCTGAAAATTGTTAATTTGGTACTTAAGTATAGTTATAAAAACTCTCGTATATAAGCTGCACCTATATAGGCATGTTTGATATTTAAAAAAAGCTGAGTCTGATTGGCGTACTAGCCGCCGCTTACATGCGAGGTTTTACAGTATTGAATTTTGAACTTGTAGTTGTACTACTCCCCTGTACATGTTAAGTGGGCAGAATGTGACGGCAGGGAAGGTGAGAGATGGTGCTCGTTGTACACTGGTGTGTGTCACATACTCAGGGTGCAGCAGTTTAGACACACCCAGTGATACTGTGTAAACCATGAATAGGAACATCCCGATCATCAGTAGAAGCCATAATACTCTGCAAAATGTATACCATTTATGAATTATTGTGACAATACATGCAATCTTGTGCCTCTACATGGGTAAAAAAACGACACGTGCGACACAGCGACACGGGGGTTTTAAAAAACGGCACTTGCGGCACGGGGGTTTTAAAAAACGATGGACACAGACATCTTTATTAAGGCCCAGTATATTGTATAGAAATAAAATTCGACACGGCGACACGGCCCTTTCTGCTAAAATCTGACACGGCGACACAGCCTAAACTGTGGGTACCCATGTAGAGGCACAATCTTTATGAAAACTTTTTCATCCCACAGGACATTTGGTCCTGCAGATTTTCAATGTTGTAGGACTGGCTCCCTTTTTGAAGGACTGGATACCAACATATCTGATAATTTATTTTAACTAGAAAAAGAATTGTGAACATTATATTTGTATTAATTTATGGCCAAATCAGGATAAATGTCTAGTTTTATACAGTATATTTCAGGTTAGAAACCCAGCCAAATCATTTTAGTTCAGGAAAGCCCAACATGTGACTGGACATTCTGTCCTGCTACACTTGTCAATCTGCTGGACCGGTGGCATTTTAGGAGGGCATTGCCACTGTAGTGTATGTGTTGCAATTAGGTGAGTGTATTGCGTCATCCTCTTTCTACTTTGTACTATGTATGTTTCATGACCCAGTTTGGTTATCGCATCGTACTTATTTCTCTGAAGCTGACCTCAGCATGTGAAGCTGACATCATCCTTCTGGAATGTTCCAGACCCTATTGAACTTAGGTAAAGGTATTGCATCATCTCTTTTTCTGGAAGCTGACATCAGCCTCCTAGGGTTATTGCATCTTACTTATTCCTCTGAAGCTGACCTCAGCCTGTGGAGTCTGACATCAGCATGTCTGTGGCCTATAAAAGGCAGTGCTGTGGAGGTGGTGAAATCAGTAGCTACAAGACCACCATGGGGAGCAGACCTGTGTCAGAGTGCTCCAGGATTACCCCACCTGTATACATTGGACTATATTGAACTTGCTGAAGCTGGACTTTGTACCTGAGGACTATAGGAGACAATATTCTTTGTACAGTTAAAGTTGGAGTTATACACAATTCCATTTACATTCACCAAAGGACTTCAACACTTTAAGACATTATAAGGAGTGTATGGACTGTATGTGTGCTACTGTGTCAAACCATAGGAAATAAGTATCTACCCAAGAGATCTCCTGTGGCTATTCTATGTGATTGCAGGACAATTCATCAACTCTGTAAGAGTACTCATGCACCTGTAACTGCTCTCATGTGGAAAAGGTAATAAACAGTAGCAAGTCAACTTCTGTCACAACACTTTGTCTCAATCATTGGCTTTGGCCACTACAGCCACTGTCCTGCAGGTTTTCGCAAAGACTGTACATGACAGCATATACATTATGTAGTACTAGGTATGTGTCCATATTCAACATGTCAAGTTTCCATTCCCCTGCAAAAATTACTTACAAAGTAAAACAGAATTGTATTTTAGAAGAATATGTCAAATGCATATTTATAAGGAATAATGAATAATGAAAAAAGAAATGGATGTATCTTGTAGCTTACCTTCTCTCCCATCTACGATTTGGATCAAAAGCTCGTTCAAGTCCATGAAAAGTAGAATCATGGGTATATTTAATCCATGTTTTCTTGGCTTCCTCCATCATGTCTACTTTTACATTCAGTGCTGGTGACTGACCTGTGCAGAGTGAAATCCTTCTACTTCTGCTGCATTGTACACTGAAAAAGTAAACTTGTCTCCAAACTTGTCAAAGTGACTATCATAAAATAAACAAGTCAAAAGTTGTCTAACCTATCAGGTTACCATCCCTCAAATAGAATCTGGAGCTGGCAAATGTTGGGTTTTGGGCTGGCACTTGCCAAATAGGTCTTCTATCTCCAGATAGAAGACCTGCTTCCTTGTCACTTAGACAAGTTTTTGACTCGTTTATTGTATGACTGTCACCTGGAAGAGTCTGGAGACAAGTTTACTTTTTGAGTGTATCAGACCCTAGAGGCGGATGCTGATGTGATATATAGGGGTTTGTCATGTAGGGATATAACAGGTAGGGGCCGGCAATGTTAGGGAGTGGTCATTTTTTAACAAGACAGAGGAGGGAGGTTGGATTTGGGGTATCAAAAAGGTCTGTGCCCTTCTTGAGGGAGGACCAAAAAATGTTAACCCCTTTCAACATGTTACTTTAAGGTCCATTTATTAGTTACAGGGGGGTGGTGGGTTTTGGGGGGGCGTAAACATGTCTGACCCCTCCTGAGGGGGAAGCGTAAAAAATTCAGCCCCTTTTAAGCAATAAAGCCAGCGCGTTACTATAGTTCAAAGGGGGGGGCGAACAATTTTCGCCGCCTTCAGTGAGGGGGGGGGGGGGGCATGAAACATTCCACACACTCTCAGGAGGGGGTGTAAAAAATGTTTGGGCCTCCTCGCGAAATCTCACCACCCCCTCCTGTAATTAACAAATGAACACTCCCTAACTCAATGGGGTTTGTTGCGAGCAATTTGAACCCGTCGAGGGGTGGACCTCTCGCCACCATCTTTGGAAAATCTGATGACTCGACTCCTTTTTATCAAAATATGACCGCTTCCTTACTGCAGGTACACCCTCCCAGTGTACCTATAGCCACCAGCTCAATATTGATCCGCATGGACATGATACTGAGCCACTAGCATTTACCTGGTGATGAAAAAGGGGGTGCCAGGATTGGAATTTACAGATTTCATCAGTGGTCCAGAAAGACAATATCCCACAGACATCAGTGAGTGCAAACAAAGCAGCATGCAGCCACAGTGGTATCATGTGAATAAATCGATAAGGGATAGGAAAATGCATTCAATGGTATGGGGAAAAACTCTGTTACTTTTATATTCAGACATTGAACTGTTGCCATAGGCCGGAAACCCCTGGTATGTTTCTATATACAGTTACCATCAATACTGTTCTTCAACACATTACCTGATTGTGTATTTTATCACAATAGGAACATGATGCTCTAGCCTTTGAAGTGTTATTAAAAAATGACTTAGGGAGTGGTCATTCTTTAACAACAGGGGGGGTTGGTGGATTTGGCGGGGGGGCACCAAAAATATTTGGACCCCTTGAAGGGGGGGACCAAAAAAATTTGGACCCCTTCTGAGGGGGGGACCAAAAGAATTACACCCTTTTTTAGCTGAAAAGCCCGCACGTTACTATAGCTCAAAGGGGTCGAACGCGCTCAATTTCAACCTGCCTGGAGGGGGGGACTGAAAAAATTTCGACCCCTCTAGGGGGGGGACCAAAAAAATTCTGACCCACTCGCGCGAAAATCCACCGACCCCCCCCTGTTGTTCAAAAATGACCACTCCCTTAAGCATAACAACATATGACTACCCGGTAATGCCTTTCTCAAAAGGACTTAGCCTGATACTTATTGAAATGGAAAAGACCAGTCTGACAATATTAACTAACTTAGCTTGGTCGTATAGGGAGCCAAAAAATGACTAAGGAAACTAGTTGGTCAGTACTGACTAAGATATCTAGCATAAAGAATATCAGTGTATTCATCATTGAGTGGGAAAGTGGGCTAATCAGTGTCAATATCGCAACACCAGATTATCAACTGTGTAATTATTGCTTTCTCAGAAATGAAGCGCCTTGCTAAAAGTATCATTATCAGCTAACCCATGACGGGCCACTTAGGGAGTGTTCCTTTATTAGTTACAGGGGGGGGGGGTGGTGGTGGGTTTGGGGGGGGGCGTAAAAATTTCCCACCCCTCCTGAGGGGGGGGCGTAAAAAATTCTGACCCCTCTTGAGGGGGGGCATAAAAAATTTAGCCCCTTTTTAACAAAAAAGCCCTCGCATTACTATAGTTCAAAGGGGGGTGGGCGAAAAATTTTCGCCGCCTTCGGCGAGGGGGGGCGCAAAACATTCCACGCGCTCTCGAGGGGGGGGCGTAAAAAAATGTCGCCCCTCCCCGCGAAATCTCCCCACCCCCCCCTGTAATTAATAAATGAACACTCCCTTAGTGCTTTTCACGGGTTTGCTAAAAAGTACAAATTTGAGTGTATTAAATTTGCGGACTTTGGAATATGCCAGTTGTATAACTACTGGTATACTGGATAAATATTTGCGCTGTACATATTTTCATTGATTTTCATTTCTGCAAAATTCGTGAAAATATGTACGCCACGAAACAGTAGGCTCACAAAGGTGATACCCTCAGTCAGGATAGAAAAGTAACTAAGACGAAAAATGCTCTTCTAAGCTCTTTTGCCTTTTATTGTGATTATAAAGCCTCTATGGTAATATTTTATAGTACATTGATAAATATAAATATAATATAAATTCGTTATTCTATGTCTACAGACTATTCAAATCTCTGTTTTACAAATATTTAAAGGTCATCATATGGATATCTCCTGTAAATATATATTATGGTATAATTATAATCATCACAGTCAGTATCAATAATGATTTGAAAAAGGATTAAACAAAATAACAACAGCTACAGTAGACATTAATCTCACAGCATTATCTTATGCTGATATAGGTCATATGACAAGAGTGGGAGACACATGTGGTTTATATGACCATCTACAGTTTGTCATTTCTGGCAGTAACCAGTATAAGGTTACAGCTTCATGTGCTGCATACAGTTGCCACCAGGTGGCCGCGTAGTCCTAGTCACCTCACACCCTTCCCTCAAACCCCTCAGTCAGGGTTGTTGCACAATCTCATTTATCAGCATATCTGCAAAATAAAAAAAAGCTACCTTGATATTTGGTTATTTCTACCTCACTTTAAGAAAATATTTCTTGGTTAAAGACAAGATGCAAAAGCTATATAGTCCATCTTGAAAGTACTGTTAGACTGAACTACCTTACATATTTGATATTCACTGTGTCTCTTTGTATTTACTGTAAAACCAATTTTTTTGCTGTTTTTATTTACTATAGGCCAAAATATTATCCTCAAACTACCATTTGGCTTATAGGCAAGGTTTTGATATATAGGAATATAGTGAAAACTATTTTAAACACTTTATCATAAGCCGAATTAGAGCATGCTTACATTCAGCTTATAATCAAGGTAGGATTATAACCAAATTTTTACGGTAATACTCAAGGTATAGGATGTTATCTAGGCCAACCATTAGGCAACTCAAAAAAAAAAGTGGTTTCTCATCACCAAGGTCTGAGAAATATGACGAAGGAGGCTTTTTTTTTCTTTTTTTTAATCCGCGAGCTAAAATGTATAGGAATATATATATGTTTTGGGTGACCAAAATTCACATTTGATTAGTTAACAATTAATTGATCTTTAAAAGTGGGGAAATTATAAGCCATCTCTCTACCACTGCATTACTTTCAGTATAAGCTTTAGTATGATACCAAATATGCCAATATTTGTCCATTTTTATCATGTTTTTTCATTAAAAGTTAGCAGAAAAAAAAGAAAAAGTTTTCCTCAAAACTTGATTTCTATGATGCGCGCGGTGATGAGAAACCATTTATTTTTGAGTGGCATCCGACTCACCTGATGACTCCAGCTCTGACAGCTGCAAGCTGCATCCCCTGGAACAGCCCAAACAGGATGGGGAATAGCACTGGAGTTATATAGGCAGGCACTGAACCCATCCAGCAGATCATCACTAGAATCTGATTTTCAAAATTGAGCAGCATAATTGTCATCTTTCTGAAAAAAAGAATAGCTGACATATAAAAGTACATTAAGACATATTAGAAGAATTAAAGTTGTTAGCTGGACTATATCCTAGCAGAAGAACGCCATGGCTAGGCACATGTATATAAAGAATGATAAAGCTATTGAATGTGAAGGAATAGTAAATGATATGCATTGTGAATCAGTGGCTTTGCAAATAGTTTTATCTATCAATATGATCAACTACATTTTTGTACAATTATGATATCATCATATGTTTGCCAAATTGTTGTGTTTTTAATCAATGATCACACATTTTTCCAAGGAATGTGGCTTCATGAGGTGATCTGTGCAAATTATTTTGAATCAATTATTTGAGCATTATCATATGAACTGAGTATATGATACTCACATAACATGTTTGGTGTAGGTATCCTCTCATCACAGGTCATGATCTTCTAATGCTGCCTAAAGTTTCATGTAATTTTCATGCAGTTTCATGTAATTTTCTCTCAATGAACGATATCATTGTCACCGGAATTGTCATTTGAATAGATTTGATTATCAGCTTCAAACTAGTCCACGTCGTCGATGTCCGTATCTCCGTCACTGTCATCTGCAGCTTTGAAACACATCTGATCCTCATTTCCCTCAAACATATCATATCGGATTGTACCGTATTCACGTGGGGATTTGAAGTCGCTCTTCACTTGTTCAATATTTTTACAGAAACCAGCCAGTCCCTTGTCTTCCTCAATGTCGCTCGAGGGTTGAATATCTTGTGAGGTGACTGCCTGTTTGTCACTTGTAAGAAGATCATCCCTCTCCAGCCAGGCTATATCTTCCATATTCAACACCCCACTGTACCATGGTCTGGAAATAGCACACTCCATTCGGCTTTCCTCTGTTGAGGAGTTTCTGCTCAGTGGTCCAGAAAATCTTCTAGAAGTAAAGCTCTTCTGAAGACCCAGAGCGCTTGCCAAGTTCTTATCAGAGAGTGATCCCTGATAATTGATAGGATTTTGAACAAGGTCATACGTCTGCAGGACTTCTTCATCCTCGCTATCTGAAATGTCAGATAAGCTGTGTGTAGCTGATTGCTTACAGAGGCTCCCACTTGAAGCATGCGCTTTATCCCACCTTGATCGGCGATCAGTGGCAGAGGTTCTGGATTTTGGCACCATGGCCCCCAGCTGGCGTTCAACCAGTTCCATGTTGGGGCGCTCCTCAGGGACCACAAAGGTGCAGGAGTTAATAAGAGGTGTGAGCATCTCTGTTATCTGCTCTTTCTGAAGGAGGTTGGTGCTCACATCCAGTAGCTTACCTGCAAATGATTGATGAAGGAATGTTAGAATTTGTAATATTTTATTTTGAATGAGATGCATATCTGATGTATCATTCTTGTACATTGTAGTATGAAGGCCTATATGAATTGATTGTTTATATGATAATACAGAGAACTGCAGGAATAAATGTATGTTTCTTTTTCTTTTTAAGATTGACCTGAGAATACAGACATATACAAAGGGGATGAGACAGGTGGGGTTAAGAAATAAATCTAGTTGCAGTTACATGATGCCTTGTCAAAATGATGAATTGTTGGGTGATTCACAAGGTATGTATAATTAATCTCACATATGTTGTAAATGAATTGATATTTTCATCATATTCACTCACCAAAGCTGTAGACATCACTGTAGATGGTAGTCTCAGCACCTTCAATAACCTCAGGAGCCAGATGAGCAAACTTTCCAACCCCTTCCTGGGACATATTGTCAAATTTGAAGCATGCACCATCCAGATATGTAGTGTGTCCAAAGTCAATGAGGTAAAGGCGGAATCTGCTTTCCTTCTTCACACTGCCGGTGACACCTCGCGGTGGAGACATCCCTATGTGAGAGTTGCCATGGTGACTGGGGTTGGATGCGGCCAGCATGTTGGCGGGTTTGACGTCATTGTGTAGAATACCCTGGGAGTGGATGACCACAATTAGACGGGCTGCCTGCCGCAGTAGATCAAACACATCAAAGCTGGAACAGAACAAAAATTTTACACATTAATTTTCAATTTAATTAAAAGGGTTTGGTCTTTATAATGAATAGAAAGATTACATGTAGAAGCCAATAGTAAATGTGTTTTTTTTTGGACATCTACATGGTGATATACAAGTCAAATCTGTCTCATTCACCAATCAATGTAACAGTTCCATAAATAGTTTAAAGATATTTGGAAGGACACATTACAAGCTATCTCTTCAAAATCTATTTAAGGACACATTACAGAATACTAATTAATCCTTAAAACTATCATTATAATGATATATTCTCACTTTGTCAGTCCCTTCCTTTGCAGCAGATTGTATAAATCAGCTGAACCCTCAAGGTATGGCATGGCAAGCACAGGCTGGGGGTACAGGTCACATGGATAGAATAGTCCTGTAATGTTCGGTCCTACACCAAGTGATGATACATAAGCAGCTGTATCTGCCTCTTGGATGATCTGCAAGTCTGAGACAATGTCTTTCTGAAAAATTGCAATATAGATATTAATCAGTTTGAGCTATCAATTAGTTCCTTCCTTTGATCAAACAGTATTAATTGATGATAGAAACCTTCTACAACATTGTAATTGATGATAGGAAACTTTTAAAAAATGACACTGAAATAAAGAAAATAAATTATGGAACACAACATGATGAAGGCTTGGGACTCACTCTATTAGCATGCTCAATTCCTGTTGAAAGGTGAAGTACACAACACAAAGTTAGGCAAAAAAGAAACAAGATGTAGTGGCCAAAGCCAATGATTGAGACAAAGTATTGTGACAGAAGTTGACTTGCTACTGTTTATTACCTTTTCCACATGAGAGCAGTAGGTGCATGGGTACTCTTACAGAGTTGATGAATTGTCCTGCAATCACATAGAATAGCCACAGGAGATCTCTTGGGTAGATACTTATTTCCTATGGTTTGACACAGTAGCACACATACAGTCCATACACTCCTTATAATGTCTTAAAGTGTTGAAGTCTTTGCAAGTCCTTTGGTGAATGTAAATGGAACTGTGTATAACTCCAACTTTAACTGTACAAAGAATATTGTCTCCTATAGTCCTCAGGTACAAAGTCCAGCTTCAGCAAGTTCAATATAGTCCAATGTATACAGGTGGGGTAATCCTGGAGCACTCTGACACAGGTCTGCTCCCCATGGTGGTCTTGTAGCTACTGATTTCACCACCTCCACAGCACTGCCTTTTATAGGCCCCAGACAGGATGATGCAATACACCAACATGCTGATGTCAGACTCTCAGAAAAAGTATGATGCAATAACCAAACTGGGTGATGAAACATACATAGTACACAGTAGAAAGAGGATGATGAAATAACTCTACCTGATTGCAACATAGTCTGGAACACTCTAGAAGGGTGAGGTCAGCACCATATAAAAGAGATGACGCAATACCCTCACTTGATTGCAACATATACACTACATTCCCGGCCCCTTAAATGTGAACTATAGAAGTGAACATTTACAAACATTCCTTAGTTCTTCATAATATCAATATAAATATTTCAAACTTTACACTTGTATGAGTGACATAACAATGACATACACAATACTATCTATAGTGCATACAGTGAACAATAGAACATAGTTCAAACATCAGCATACATAAATGATAATAACATACAACCTTTCATGGAACAACATAATCTGTGTATGTTCTTTACCATTTAGGTACAATACAATATGCATAGTAATAACATCTCTGTGTACAATATGACATCATCTTGGATATCCTTTACTTACAAACACAACACGATCATACATCTATGATGTGACAGATTCAAGCAAACAAAGTTTGTCAATAGGTCTCACGAGTACATTTGTAGCAGTTTTGACCTCTACTGACCGCACTAGGCCATCTTTACCTGGGAATGTTTTGACAACACGACCAAGTGGCCAACTATTTCTAGGCAGATTTTCATCCATAACCAACACCACATCATTTGTTTGGACATTTCTCTTTGTTTCTAACCATTTCTGTCTTAGCTGCAATGTAGGGAGATACTCTTTTACCCACCGTTTCCAGAACTGGTCTGCCAAGTACTGTACATGCCTCCATCTACGACCATACATATCTTCCTTTCGGAAGGTTCCTGGGGATGCTCTAAGTCCTACACCTAGCTGAAGTAAGTAGTTTGGGGTTAGAGGTTTCAAGTCCTTTGGATCGTCTGATACCGGAGTGAGTGGTCTACCATTGACAATGTATTCAACTTCACAGAATACCGTGCTCAATCTTTCATCATCAAGGACTTGATCTTTGAGTATGGAATTCAGTACTTTGCGTACCGTCCTGATTTGTCTTTCCCAGACTCCTCCCATGTGAGATGCAGCTGGTGGGTTGAACTCCCACTTGATTTCTCTGATGAGAAGACTTTCCTTGGTTTTGTGATCTTCATTCCACCTTCGGATTGACTCATGCAGCTCCTTGTTTCCTCCAACAAAGTTGGTTCCATTGTCTGACCTGATCTTGTCAGGAACCCCTCTTCTAGAGATAAACCTTATCAAGGAGTTGATGAATGAGTCTGCATCCATTGAATTTAGCACCTCAATGTGTATTGCCCTTGTTGTCAAACAGGTGAACAAACAGCCATACCTTTTCTCTTGGCTCCGGCCCCTCTTCACGTAGAAGGGGCCGAAGCAGTCTACTCCAGTGTAGGTGAAGGGTGGTTTGTGAGGTGTAACTCTGTCCTTTGGCAGGTCAGCCATCCTCTGGACACCTAATCTTCCTCTCAATTTCTTGCATATCACACAGTTCTGCAGTACTCTATTTACCAAGGGACGCCCTTGTGGTATCCAGTATCTCTCCCGCAGTCTTGAGAGCACATACTCTCGTCCTGAATGTTTGGAGATCCACTCATGAGTGTGTCGTACAATCAGCTCTGCAACATGGTGGTCCTTTGGTAATATCAAGGGGTGCTTGGCAGAGTCAGTTATAGGTGCACTTTGAAGTCTGCCTTGTACTCGGAGCATGTTATCCTCATCTCTGAACGGTTCCAATTTGTAGATAGTGCTTTCATGGGAGACTTGCTTACCTGATGCCAGGCTGGTGAGCTCATCTGAATAGCACCTTCTTTGCACATGCCTGATAATGCCCTTCTCAGCATTTTGGAGCTCATCCACAGATAGATCAGAAGTCAGTTTGGGCTTTCCCTTTCGGAGCCACTCGCCAAAGCGAATCAGCCATGCAACTGCCTTCTTCAAACGAAACCAGCTTGAATATCGTTTCAACATTTGTCCCAAGCGGTCTTCTGGATCTGTGACTGCAATGCAAACCTTGGCTTCTTTCTTGACTTCATGATCATCCAATAGTAGGTCAGGAGATCTTTGAGGAACAACTGGCCACTGGGACTCGTCTTCCCACAAGAAGTCCGGCCCCTGTTTCCATCTTCTGCTGGATAGCATTTCACTTGCACTGAGGCCACGAGAAGCATCATCAGCTGGGTTTGACTTGGTGTCTACGTACCTCCATTGGGTCGGTGATGATCCATCAAGGATGATTGCTACTCTGTTGGCAACAAAAGTCTGAAACCGCTTGGTGGTGTTCTTTATGTACTGCAAGACTATCATGCTGTCAGTCCAAAAGATGGATTTGGTAACTTCCAGGCGTATCTCTCTGCGGAGCAGGCTATCCATCTTAACAGCCACCACAGCTCCTGAAAGTTCTAGTCTTGGAATAGTCATGTGTTTGACGGGAGCAAGTCGTGATTTACCCAGCAAGAATGAACAGTGGACATCTCCTTGCTCATTCACCACACGTAGATAAGAAGTTGTGCCGTAGGCTTCTTCAGATGCATCAGAGAAATGGTGAAGTTGGATTTCCACACACTTACCAAAGTCTTGTGGTATGAGGCAACGCCTTATCTTAAACTCTTCAAGACGTGGGAGATCCTCTAGCCATCTTTTCCATTTCTTTATGTTGTCAGGTTCCAGTTCATCATCCCATCCTTTCTCTCTTTTGCATTCATCTTGGAATATCTTCTTAGCTTGTAGTATGAATGGGCATACAAATCCCAACGGGTCATACACTGAACTGACCACTCTGAGAAGCCCTCTTCTGGTGAAAGTCACTTCCTTTTGCTTGATCCTGATGCCAAACATGTCTTCCTGGGTATCCCATTGGACACCTAGTGCTCTTTCAATAGGAAGTGCTGCGGAATCAAGGTCTAGGTCTTTGACTTCCTTTGCTCTGTCCTCAGGCGGAACAGATTCTATAACCTTTTTGCTGTTGGAGATCCATTTGGTAAGGCGAAAACCTCCCAGTTTCAGGAGTTGACAAAGTTCCTCTATCAGTTTCTTTGCTTGATCCACTGTTGACAGTGACTTGAGACAGTCATCTGCATAGAAGTTCTCCATCACGGTCTTGACAGTTTCTTCATCAAACTCAGTCTTGTGGTCCTCAGCAGTGCGTTTTAGAGCAAAGCTTGCACAACTAGGGCTCCATACTCCACCAAACAAGTGCACTGCCATCTTGTAAGGCTGTGGAGGAAGGTCAGGGTTACCGTCTTTCCACCACAGGAACCTTAATACGTCTCTGTGTTGCGGAGACACACGCACTTGATGGAACATGGCTTCTATGTCTCCCATGATTGCTATGTGGTCTTCCCTGAATCTTAGTAGCACGCCTATCAGTTTGTTGGTCATGTCAGGGCCTTGCAGCACTTGCTTGTTTAATGATGTACCACCATATTCTGCTGCACAATCGAAGACAATCCTAAGCTTTCCTGGCTTATTTGGACTTGTAACGGAATGGTGTGGGATATACCACTTGATTCCCTTATCCTTATCATCATCACTGTCTTGAACAGGTTCTGCATATCCCTTCTGGAGTAAATCCTCCATACCTGTCTTGTAAAGTCTATGAAGATCAGGATCCTTTGACAGTCTTCTCCCAAGACTCTGTAGACGTTTCTCTGCCATTTTCTTGTTGTCTATCAGTGCTGGTGGTGTGACCTTAAAGGGTATGTCCATCTCATAATGTTGATCTTTGAGTATGATGGACTCATTCCAGACATCCAAAACTCTTTTGTCATCTTGAGACATCTGTGGGAGACTTCCAGCCAACGTCTGTCCCACGTCCAGTTTCCAGAACTGCTCAACTTGAGCTTCAAGTCTCACATCTGGTCCCTGGTCAGCTTGAATGAAGTGGCAAAAAGCTGAATCATTTGAATTCCCACTTTGCATTGGGCCATTGAGTGTCCATCCTAGACTTGTTCTGGTGGCATAGGGTTCATTTTCCCTTCCTCGCCTCACTTCGAGGGGAATCAGTGCATCTGGGACATCTTGACCAATGAGGAGAGTAATGCCTGATTTCTCTTGCAGAGGTATTTCCAGACACTTGAGATGATCCCATTTCTTAACATCTGCTTGTGATGGTGCACTGTCCCTTAGGCTTGGAAACCTGCTCAGTGCATAGACTCTAGGAAGTTTGACAACCTTACGTTTCTTCTTTGGTCCTTTTGTTGCTGTGACTTCTAGAGATACTTCAAGGGCATCCATATCTTTCCCTTCACTCAGGGTCTCTAATGATAGAGAGGTCTTTTCTCCTTTTAGTTCTAGTTGCTTGACCAAGTCCTTTGAGCAGAAGGTCTTGTTGCTTCCTGGATCAAGCAGGGCATGTGTGCGTATGTAATTGGTCTGACCCTTTCCTCGTACATACACAGGAACTATAGGTAAGGCGACCTTTGTGCTTTCAACGTCTGATTGCCCACATGCATAGCTCTTGGCTTCTACCGGCTTGTCTGGGGACTTCTGCTCCTCATTCTGTTCTCTGTCCTTTGCAGACTCAGGCTCGGAGACTTTCAATGGTTGATGCAGCAATGTTGCGTGTTTCCCCTTACAATCCTTCTCTTGACAGCCTCTGGGTCTTCTACATTCTTTAGATGTATGATTGCTGTATTCAAGACAATTGAAACACAGTCTCTTTTCTTTTGCCACCTCCCGTCTCTTTTCCAGGGGCATCTTCTTAAACTTCTCACATCCACTCACTGTATGACCATCAGCATCACACATGCGACACTTGTAGCTCTTGGGCTTGTCCTTCTGTGGTGCATCAGTGGGCTTGAGCTTCGTGTCTTGATTTGAGCTGGGGCTAGACTTATCAGTAACCTTTACATTAAAGCTTGATCCCTTCTTCTTGGGTATGGAAGGCTTAGGCTTTGCTTCCTTGGGGGCTGACCCTACATTTCCAAATACTGGGTCATTGGCCTCTCCGGCTGCCATCTCAAGGAATTTTAGAAACTCATCAAAGTTTGGATATTCTCCAAATCTCTCACGGGCCTTATATGCCTCCTTGCGCCATTGGGTTTGAAGATACATGGGCAACCTTGCCAGGATCTTCACCATTCGGTCCTGTGAGTCTACTTCTTTAAGCTTGTTCATAGCACGCAGGGTCTCCTAACAGCCCCTGACATCATCAGCAAAGTCCTGAAGGGCTTCACCATCATTTGGCTTCACTGCTGGGCCTTCAGTTATCTTAGAGATACATGCCTTCGAGATTACAAAGTCATTGCCAAATCTTTGTTTCAACAGGTATCTTGCTTTCTTGTAACCTTCTGTTGCGGTCATCAATGCACATGGCTGTATCACCTTTAATGCCTTGCCTGTACAGTACTCTAACAGCCTATTAAGTCTATCAATATCCTCAACATCAGTCTTATCCACACAGCTGTCAAAGGCATTCATGAATGTCCAATACTTCAAAGGATCCCCATCAAAGGTTGTCAGGCTAGTCTTAGGAAGGCGAATGACATTGAGCATTTGGCGTTGAGTCATCATCTGAGATTCTAAAGCTGACTGACTCCTCTCCTGGATTTCACCTAAAGTTTCACTAAGACCCTTCAAAACTGGTTCAGACGGTTGCTTTATGGTTACTGGAGCTTGTGGTGATTTAACTAGCTCCATGAGCTTAGCTACTTGTCCAATCGTGAATGTCTCATCTGACCTTTTATCAGCATTCTCTATTATTGGTGATCCTGTCCACTCAGGTGCAAATGGGTTGAGCATTGACTTTCCCACACCCTGTGATCCTTTGTTGTCTGAGCTAAAGGTTGTAGGTTTGTTGGTCTTTTGGGCAGTACTAGCACTTATGGGACCCCCCAGATGACGGTAGGCCCTACTGGCAATAGTTGAATCAAGCATCTCCCCACATTGCAACTTTACATCAGTATCTTCTCTAGCTACAACATTATCATAAACAGAATCAAGGTTAACATTTGAACAGTTATCAACAAACGTTTGACTGACCTTTGAACCTTTATACACATACTCAGGATTATGAACACTCTTGGTCAGGACCTCTTCTTCTGCTGCTGCAGCAGCAAGTTCAGTCTGCATTTGTAGCTGCTGACGGCGTAGCTCCAGTTTCTTCTTTTCAAGCTCTAGCCTTTGCTGCTTCTCCCTCTGATGAAGTGTAGCTTCTCTGCGTTGACGTTCGGCTTCTTCGTGCTGACGTTCGGCTTCCTGGTGCAGTTGTAGCTGGGTGAGCTCAAGCTCTTGCAGCTCCTGGAGAGCTCTAGCCTTGACTTCAAGGGCAGCCCGTTTTGCGACTGCCTTGGTTCTGGTACTTGATGCCCGCGACGCCCTGGATGTGGTACCAGAGCCACCCTGTGACACACTATCCTTAGGTTTGACACTCTCCTGCAGGCTATGCTGTTCCTGAAGACAGATATATTGTCTTTGTGCACCTTGAAACCTGTCTTCAAGTTGTTGATACCAGGCCTCTTCATCAGTGGCTCTATCAGGTTGAATGTCCAGCACTAAATCCATGAAGTCATGGTGCACTGAATATAAGTCCTTAAATGCAGATGTCATCTTCTCAGCTGCAACTTGAAGTTCAGGTAGACCGGCGTCACATTGCATCAGTTGTATCAGCATGTTAGTCTTTTTGGTCAGGTGACCAGCATAACCACCTCTTGAACGGCGTAGTGCCAACAGTTTCTCAGTATTGACACTGTGAGGGTCCAGCATCTTGCTTGGTTCTCTTTGCCTTGAACTTGTATGTGACATGATGACTTACTTGGTGTACTTGCTAAATATCCTGGTTCTTGTAGACTATTCTTTGTACCAAATGTAGTGGCCAAAGCCAATGATTGAGACAAAGTATTGTGACAGAAGTTGACTTGCTACTGTTTATTACCTTTTCCACATGAGAGCAGTAGGTGCATGGGTACTCTTACAGAGTTGATGAATTGTCCTGCAATCACATAGAATAGCCACAGGAGATCTCTTGGGTAGATACTTATTTCCTATGGTTTGACACAGTAGCACACATACAGTCCATACACTCCTTATAATGTCTTAAAGTGTTGAAGTCTTTGCAAGTCCTTTGGTGAATGTAAATGGAACTGTGTATAACTCCAACTTTAACTGTACAAAGAATATTGTCTCCTATAGTCCTCAGGTACAAAGTCCAGCTTCAGCAAGTTCAATATAGTCCAATGTATACAGGTGGGGTAATCCTGGAGCACTCTGACACAGGTCTGCTCCCCATGGTGGTCTTGTAGCTACTGATTTCACCACCTCCACAGCACTGCCTTTTATAGGCCCCAGACAGGATGATGCAATACACCAACATGCTGATGTCAGACTCTCAGAAAAAGT
This sequence comes from Harmothoe impar, assembly GCA_947462335.1. Classification (NCBI taxonomy): domain Eukaryota; kingdom Metazoa; phylum Annelida; class Polychaeta; order Phyllodocida; family Polynoidae; genus Harmothoe; species Harmothoe impar. Next base: position 65,479 of record CANHQG010000140.1, read on the forward strand.
ATGATGCAATAACCAAACTGGGTGATGAAACATACATAGTACACAGTAGAAAGAGGATGATGAAATAACTCTACCTGATTGCAACATAGTCTGGAACACTCTAGAAGGGTGAGGTCAGCACCATATAAAAGAGATGACGCAATACCCTCACTTGATTGCAACATATACACTACACAAGATAAGGTAGTATCCTCCTAAATATATTTGTAACTGTTCTGGGTTATTAATATAATTATAAAGAAGTCATAACCATCCAAATTGCACAGTCTGTGGGTATATCTTACAGCTCAGTTACCTGTGACCAGACAATTTTGTCCATTCTTCTGAGTGTACCTGCCATATGAGAAGTCAATACAAGAAAACAGAATCACACTCAAATCACAGATACTAACCTTGAATACTTTCATAATGAGATCCAGCTCATCAGACTTGACATGGAGAACTGAGGAGAAGGATCCAGCACCGATGATGGTCTCGGAAGCATTATGTAGCTTCTTAGGCATCTCCATCCATTCATAGGCATACTCAACTGGTGTAGGAGGAAGCGGACTGCTGACGGGCTGCGGTAGATGTGCAACAGGTCTGGGTGATATGTCACTTATATCAATGATGCTGTTCGCTGATTCGTGTTGTTGGTGCAACGATGGCAAACTTGAGAAACCCTTGTGCAAGGCTTGTGTCGTATTATGCCAGAATCGCGTGGCACTTAGCCGGGTGAGGGAGTGGAAGACACAAAGCTTCGGATCATTCAGTTGGAGTTCAGTTGTCGAGTGGACGGTAGTAGGACTGGGGTCTTGTGGAGGAACATATGGGCTTGGAGGTAATTCCACTGGACCAGGGTCCAGACCCAGTGCTGCTTGTAGCCAATCCAGCTCTAGCACACTAGAGGCATTCTTCTTCTTTGGGCTCTCTGCCAGGTTTATCGGACTTGGAGATGTCTGTTCCGGTACCGACAGCTGGGTCCCAAGCGACAAGACTCGACTGAGAGCCTGAAATTATAATTTAATATTGAAACATAAGTACCAGTAAATTACTTGAAACCAGGGCCATTCTCTCATATAAGCTGCACCCCGACATTTGGCCAATCCTATTAGCCACACCTGCGATATGATTACTTTTATTACTTTACCGTAGTAGCTAAAACTCGCCTACACGCCGCACCCTGACTCTGGGCCAATCCTATAAGCTATCCTTTTAAAACAAAATAAAAACTGGTTGGTTACAATATTTTTCAAAAAATACTCAAGATGTTGAATCAATGTCCCTTGTGATATACATAATTAGTGTACAGATGCACTAGAACCTTGAAAACTAAATTCAGAGACTGAAAATTCTGCTCAACCTGTCCTATAAGACTCATGTGCAATGACCAACGTGTGCGCTGGGTCAATACAGCTAAACAGTCTCCAAGTAAAGACTGAGAAAGAGTGTGTATTCCTATAGACCAATGCAGTAAGAAAGGGTGACTTTCAGAAAAGTTGTTGATACTACTTTTGAACATTTCTGAAGCATGACTGACCAAAACATAAACATAACCTCTGACATAATCCTGCAGTTTAAACTAGCAATGTATTCGCACTGGCCAAGACTAGAGGGCATTGCAGTGACGACCAGGTGCTCCTCCCTCTGCCCCTCCCCCTTTGCCTGCCCCAGTACAATGTACCTTATAAGGGCATATATGGATTGCCCTTCAAGCATGTTATTATGCCTGTCACTGCACTGTACTGCCCATACTATTTTGGCATTTTAACTCGTGGGGCATGCACCACACTTGAGTAATTACCCTTCTTGTGGCACCTTCTTGGTCACAGGGATAGGTCATTCTTTGGAAAGGGGTGGGGAGGGGGGGGCTTTATACATTCTGTCTGCTGATTTTTCGGGCACCCCCTCTATTTTGCTCCCCAATTCTCTGCTGTGCATGTAAATTTGCTGGGGGGAGGGGGGTCATTCTTTTATCCATCTTTCATTGGGGAGGACACAGTTTTCTATCTCATGTTATTATAATTGAGGGAGACCCCTTACCTCCCAACAATGATCACTCCCATAGACCTTGAGTGAGGAGAGAAGGACAAACCGCTATAGCCTGCTCAGAAAGCTGATAATTACCCCCTCCCCTCCACACACTGGTACACTACTATACAGCTGTACTCAGGATGCACTCCTCCCCCCTCCCCCACACACACTGTGGTACTACAATTGTAGCAGTGTGAGGCCGCTCTGGGGTCGTTATGGTAAGGATACTAGTAGGTGGGAGGTGCATAACACAACCTGTGGGCGGTTCCTAGTGTGTGGTAATCATAGCATAGGGCACAATATGGATGTGCTCTGGCGAGGACAGACCCCCTTTAATATAGTGTAACGGGCAGCTATGACTGCTGTGTTATTGTGGTATATCTATTTTGTATATTGTTATGATTGAACAGAAGACGGTTCTACTATTTTTCATAACATGTTTATTCATTTCTTAATGAGTACCAACAGTTCATTACATATACCATCATTATCAGGTATGGTTTCATACTGAGGTTACTGATGTTAATTATCATTAAGGGTTTCATAACTGGTTACATACCTATTGACCACTAAATCACGCTGCTGGTGGTAGTCATGTGACCCCCACGAGTTGTATATAAGCCTCCGTTGAAAGACGGAATTCAGTCTAGCATAAACCCCCCTGTGCTCAGAGCAATAGCTATGCCATAGTTATCCTTGTGTTCGTTTCCAATATTATTCCCGATGCACTTTAATGCCTGTTGTATCGACGGTTCTAACAGTGATAATATCTGAGTGCTTTTACAAAGATGGATTGTGTGAGATACATCACATGCGACCCAGGGTCCCAGTCCAGAGGCCTAACCCAAAGTCCCAATGCAAAGTCCCAACCCAAAGTCCCAATGCAAAGTCCCAACCCAAAGTCCCAATCCAAAGTCCCAACCAAAAGTCCTAACCAAAAGTCCAAACCAAAAGTCCCAACGAAAAGTCCCAAGAAGAGAAAAGAAGAAGAGGCCGACACAACCTCCCCTTGTTCCTATCCAGAATATCACCACCCCAACCCTTGCAGGTATAGGAGTCGGTGCCTTTAGAGATCACCTGGTTCCCACTGACCTTTCTTTACAGTGGAAATTGCACCAAAAGCATCTCACAAAACCGTCTCACCCTCCCTTCAACACCGAGCTCTATGGGTGTCTGTGTGAATGCTCATCTTTTAAAGGGTGGATTCAAGGCCACTGGCCTATTCTTCAGCATTAGTTCACACAGACTTGCTTTTAGGGCTGTTTTTGGGTCAATAAAGTTGATGTATATTATTATTAATAATATCTTTTATTGACAGCTGAAATGGAAGTCATCTCTGACTTATGTGTCATACATAAAGGTTATATAAACTAAATCTACAAACTATGCTACAATACAAGACAAAATGGAAATACACTAGACTACTACACAATACTACACAAATGTAATCGACTAGAAAACACATATGTACAGACGTACAGAGACAAGGATACATGGCACACATACCCAGTTGGGTCACAGTTTTGCATTACAGGTTAAACTTACAAACATTATTGACCTACAAACACATTAACCTCAAACTCAAACTTGTTGTCGTTGTTTGAAGGCCATATATACATATTTTCCCAGTGCATGAATAACAATATGCTCTGGTGTTTTCATAACCTTCTCAAATTTATCAGTGTCAGATGTGTTAGCGTAGTTCGGTATAATACTTTTGACAACATTTTCGAATACCTCTCTATATTCATTTAATATGAAATGTACACTTTGTGAGAAAATGTACCTCATCATCCACAGATCCACTCTGGCAATAGAGACAAATCCTCTCACCAGCAGGTTTGGGTGGCCTGCAATGCCGACCAGTCTCTATTCCCAGATTGTGCGAACTTAGCCTAAATTGTGCTAGGGTATACCTGTATTTACAGTTATTTAAATTAAAGAGATAATGTTCTAATCTGAATTCCGTTTTAAATGTTCTTATTCTCACCTGCTTCATTAATTTCACCCATAATACTAGTCCTATATTTCCCATAGATAGCTTATTAAACCTTGATTGAACTGTGTCCGGTTGTTGTCTCGTGGTTTCACAAGTAGCTTAGGCCAACTACAATACTATTGGAAAGATAATTGTCCTGTGTAGTGCCTGTGTATCGAGTAGGCCAAAAAAAAAGTTTGTTTCAACTTTCAGGTAACATGGGGGAGGGGGGGTATGTAGGTTGGTTACTGGTATGTCAGTTATTTGTTATTTTATCTTTGTTTTAAAACATGAATGTACTAGCCAGCCTTTCTGCTAACCCTAAAATTGATTTTTTTTTTATAAGGGTAAAAATATAAAAGATTCCTCAAAATTGCATAAAAAAACGTAGGGTCGGGTGACCTGAAACAAACTTTTTTCTTGGCCGTAGATACCGGGTATCTATCTTCTGATGAGAGATCTTTGCAAACATAGCATTTACAGACAATGTCATGACGATTCTGCTAAAACCAATGTAAAAACAACTTTATTATGAAAAGGCACCCTTTCTTGTGCATATCTAGGCTACATCTCGTTAAAATAGATAGGTCACAAATAGGCCTAATGAATTAGGAATTTGTCTAGGCGACTCCATCCAATCCCGGTTCATTTGACTCCACACAGGCAGTCTCCAGTGGCAGCGGGGGCTCCTTTTTACAAGATTACCCGGGCCAGATTATTGGGGGTGCAGAGGGGTCCCCCCCTGAGGTCACAAAGTCGCCTCTTTTAAGGGCTACAGGTCACAAAGTCGCTTTTTTTGCAAAAATATCCAGGTCGCAGGTCACTTTTTTATTATATAACAGTATGGCCATTTGAAAACAGCAGGTCGCAGGTCACAAAAATTAATGGTCAAGGTCGAAAAGTCGCCTGGAAAATGGCCCAGGTCGCCAGGTCGCCGAAAACCCCTCTGGAGCCACATTATTGCCCAGGTTTAGGAAGAAAGGGTCTTGGTGATCTCTATCAAACAACCAAACATGACTTACCTTCTGAATTTTAGCAAAACCGTACATTTTGGTTGTTTTCTAACCAAAAACCATGCTGCTTCTCTGTAGTCTTGGCTTTTTCACAACCGTGTTGATCAGTGAGAGCGTTGCTAATGACTACAATGCAGCGATGTAGCCTAGTGACAGACAGTGTCCCGGATAGAATAACCTAGTTACGGTTACTATGGGGATCGCTTTGTCTTGCTCAACTAAACCTCGTCTTTAGTAATGATGACTGTTTTCCTTTCGATCCAACATACTTTACACGACAACTTTCTTTGCAAAAGCGGAGAGATCGGCCTAGGGGAATGACCGGGTAACAAAATGAGCAGAACTCGCGCGCGAAAATACTAGTACTTGGTTTCGACGCTAGGTGGCAGCAAAAATTAACGACATTACCCTGACATTTCCAAAATAAGATTTGAAGGACGCATATTTGTGTGTGTATTGAGAGGTTATTTCTAAGTCATATCTACTTTATGAAATTCGATATAAATCATGATCTTCTCTGTCTGTGTAATTGTCGTAAAACTAAGAGGAAATGAGGCAAAGTCATGTGACCTCCATCTGACCAATCACAGGGCTGATACACAGGGCGTCCTCGCCTGGGTCCTCAAAAGAACGCAATCATGGTGAGTTCATTCAGTGAAAAATACACATTTTACAGATGAAAAACACAAATATTGGAGCTATTTAAGATAAAGATAACCCCATTTTACTTGTAGAGTTAATAATTTAAAGCCTTTTTGTCTTTATGAGCCTAAAATCAACTGTTTTGTTTTGGTCATATCATGCCGGCGTTGCCTGTCTGGGTATCCAAGCACGTTCTCTGCACAGGGAAGTCACATTTATTTGGAGATTGTTTGTCATCGTGTTGACAGAAGGCGTACTGTATTGCACCATCATTGACACTGCTCCACCAACAAGTGATAAAGTGCACCAAGCACTAAGATGTAACTATTGATGCTATGAAATAGCTTTATTAAAAGTATGGGCTTTAGATGTCGGAATTTCCAACATTCTCAACTCAAGTCGGGACAAGAGAGCACCTGTCATTTTGCTCCTTTGCTGTTCATTCTGACTTCCAGTCACATCATTCAGAATTTGAGATTGAGTCTGCTTGTAAATCTAGATCTATATACAAAGGGTGATAAATGTATAGGTTAAGGGAGTGCTCATTTTTTAACAACAGGGGGGGGGGGGGCGGTGAGATTTCGCGTGGAGCGCGCGAATTTTTTTCAATCCCCCCCTCTAGAGGGGTCGAAATTTTTTACCCCCCCCCCCCGGCAGGCCGAAAATCGCGCGCGTTCGCGCCCCTTTGTAGCATAGTAACGCGCGGGCTTTTCCCCTCAAAACAGGTTGAATTTTTTTGCCCCCCCCCCCCCCCAGAGGGGTCTCAATTTTTTACCCCCCCCCCCCGGTCAAGGGGTCCAAATTTTTTACCCCCCCCCCCCCCAAATCCACCACCCCCCCCTGTTGTTAAAAAATGAGCACTCCCTTAATACACACATAGATCTATGTTTAAATATGGCAAGGACAGTCTCGCAAAGTAATAAGCCTGTATAATCATAATGTATATATAATAATTTACAAATATGCTTTCATTATAGATGCCTAGTGTAGGGCTAAATAAAAACATTCATTGTATGGAATACAATTGTGGTTGTTCACAAGAGTTGCCATCATCAGTGATGCCATGAATGATCAGGGATAAAGTCATAAGAGGAATATTCGTTCCACAGTCTTTGCGAAAACATGCAGGACCAAATGTCCTGTGGGATGAAAAGGTTTTCGCAAAGACTGGTTCCAGGTCAAAGAATTTCAAATTTTGTCTGGAAAAAAGAATGGAAAACGTCAGGGAATTTCAAATATTGTCAGGGAAAATCAATAAAAGTAGGCCTATCAATAAAAAGATATCCCCTTAACTGTAGAGGCCCACTGGTACGGTAACCGTTACCGGGTAGGGGAATGCAAAGGGGGATTGGGAACATTCTGCTTCCTCTAGAGTAGAGGTGAGGGGGGGGGGCAACTGCTGTGCACTCCCTGCTGTTAGTTTTTGAGGTGGGACCAAAATTAAAAAGTCAGCTGCAATTTTGTGTAAATTGCCATGGAAACCGGGACACTTATATTAGATCTGCTATCAATTACATAATCCTAAATTAAATAAACAGCTCCAGGATACTCGGACCCCGGGACTCAGACACCAAATAAACATAGATTTAACACTTTTCTCCTCACCCTGTGGTCCAGATTTCCCAAAAGTAACGAGACGCTTTTGCCTGGAACAGTGGAAGTGGCACATTTAGGGTGGTACCACCTTGGAATCATAACTAGGTACTTATTTATAAACGGGTTATGTCGCAATTGACACAGGAATTTGAGATAGCATCAGATATCTAAAGACTGTCTTGTTGGTGGCAACCCTGTACACAGTATAAAGCAGCAGTCCGGTGATGGCGACTGCTCTCCCCTCAATCACGCATGGTAGAATCCCTACACTGGCACCCTAAGGCTATTAAAGCAAATTGTAGTGGCCGACTGTGACTTGCCCCGTGTAATAATGATGTATCCACGGTAACAAGAAAACTTGGGGCGAATTTGTATTGTGACACCTCCAGGTCAAGGAAATTTTTGGCAAAATATCAGGGAATATAATATTTTGTCAGGGAAAATCTTAAAAATACCAAGAAAGTTCACCTGTATTATTTGAAAACGTCTCTATTTAACTACGGTCTGGGAGACAAAATCTCAACCTTCTAGAGGGAAGGGTGAACATTTTGCGCACGTGCGATACACAAAAACCCTGTTGTTAAATAATGACCACTCACTAAGTAGAAGGTAACTTGCATATTCAAAGTTGGAAGGCATTTAAAAACATTGGGTTTATGTCGCGATTGTCAGGGAAATTTGATATAATGTCTCGACTCTGGGAAATGTCAGCGAGTGTAGAGCTACCTTGTCGGTGGCAACCGTGAACTATGATTCATGAAGGGGGGGTGCAGAGCAACACTTTGTACACAGCCCGCGATTGGCGCCTTAAGTAGTTATGTCAAAGTGTTACCATGGAAACTTCATAACCGTCTGCATGAATTGGTCTCTGAGACTTACAGGTTGTAGATCTCTCCCACAGTAAGAGAAACATAATGAAATTGTCAATTGTCATATTAACCAAACTTTACTCTCCTTTGCAGGATGTCTTTCTGATGATTCGTCGTCGTAAGACGACAACTTTCATTGACGCCAAGGAGTCAACCACAGTAATCGAGTTAAAGAAAATGTTACAGGGAATTACAAAGAAGCCCCCAGAGGACAACAGACTTTACAAAGACGACCAGGTACTGACCATTGTGTATTCTTATTAGGGAGTGATCATTTTTTTACGGGGGGGGGGGAGGAGGGGATCTCAACTCCTTTCCCAGAGGCAGGACCAAAAAGACCGTGCATTACTCTGCATTGAAAAGTCCCAATTTGTCAACGTGTTGACGTCTCTTTTAGGAGGGGCGGGTGCGTAAAAAAGGAGTGTGCCCCATCCTAGTCTTTGAAAAAAATCACTCCCATAGCCATTTAATGTCGACATAGTGCTTAAATGTGACAAGTCCTTTGTCGCCATGATGCATGTGTGCAACCCTGGGGTGTAATTCTCCAGGCAGCATCATGCTGTCCCTATACACGTTATGTGATACACGCCCGATCGGATGGCATGATGTGACAATGTGATTTGCAGTGTGTGTAAGTTACTCACCGACACTGCCTTGCCATGTTGCATCATGAAAACAAATGTTTCTTCATGGTAGCATGCCATCCTTAAAGGGTTTAATATTTGTTGTAAATAACAAGAAGTTGTATATGTACCCTAATTACACTTTATACCTTAACGTTAAATCTTTGATTTGGCCACATACACGAAACGATTTCTCAGAATTATGTGTTGAGATGCAAGCGGATAGCCAAGTCAAAATCGTTGAGTTCGTAATTTCTACAAAAGCCATTTAACGTAGTGCATGTGATTTTAGCTAATGGAAGACCCAGAGGTTGGTAAGATGTCAAGTTATGCTGTTTGAATTACTGACATTTGAAAAGACAATTTATTTGTTTCATATTACAAAATCATTTAAATGTCATATGTTTCTTTTGCTGGTTAACATGTTGTATTGTATGTTTAAGCAGTCAGACGTTTGCCATACTCATTTTTTGTTCAATAACCTTCATATCTGCGAACATTGTCGATTGTGTAAATTGATTGTAACACATCAGTTGTTAAATATGCACACAAATACATTTATACACAAAAGAAAAGAAGACTAATATACCCATGCATATATGTTTCAACTTTTAGCCACTTGAAGACAACAAGACCCTCGGTGATTACGGTTTTACCAGTTCGACGGCACGCGCCCAGGCCCCCGCTACAATAGGATTAGTCTTCAGGCAGGATGGTGAGCCAAATTGACGTTTTTATGTCTGCTTTTAGAGGACCTTTCTGATATAATCTGGCAAATTAACATCAGTACATGTCTACAGTCAGAGATGCCACTTTTCCTACTTTTGCAGGAATTTCGGTATTGAATTAAGCTTATTTCCTACAGAAAATCTACCAAGCTCTTAGGATTACCTACTTTTTGTCGACAAGGGAGTGGCATCTCTGCAGTACAATTCTGCACCTTTCCATTTACTATTCTGATGACAAATAATGTCCCATGCTGAGCCATATAACAAGTCCACCTGTATCCTCAAGACTTAACTGTAGGGAACCAGTGCCTTGTACAATATTATAAAAGCTGTAGTAAAGCCTGAAAGGGAAAGCTGTTCAGCTCTATTCTATACCGATCCAGTAATTAACATAATGCATGGACTCGTGGCAGGAGGGGAAGTAGCTCAGTGGTAGAGCAGTTTATAGATCTGGAGATCCTGTGTTAGACTCCATTATCTCCGGGGAGAAAAAATTTCTGCAACCTTTAATTAAATCTATATTGATGTCCACTCTCATGCTCACGATTTTTGTCCAAATATTGATAAAAAAAATGATCGATTTATTTTTCAGACGGAGAATTTGAACCTTTGGAAATTGCACCGCTGTCGACGCCCCCGGAGCTGCCGGACGTGATGCGTCCCCAGGAGTCGTCGTCCTCCCACGTCCAGGAGCAGGTGGCCTCGTAAAGACCCGTCACACGGGGTCGTGACGCTCGGTCACACGACCGGTCCACACGCCCCTCGCTGCTTCCTCCTGCAGTCAGCCCCACCCACCGCTGGGTGGTCAGCCGACCCATCACTAGGACTATAGACACTATGCTAATTACAAAACAAAAATGACAGATTAAAGATCAAAGAGGTTATAAGGTGGGGGATATTCATTCCCATGTCGGTTATTAAAAGACCACTGAATGTTTCTGCACACTGCGCATGGTTTGTTATCTACGCCAGACGTCTCATTCACTTTAGGCATCAGCGCTGCGTGTTTCATGTGTGCTTTACTTTGGCACGTCAGTAATAAAGGCTGTATATAAACAACAACTGAGACGACATAACAGTAAGAACAGCGGCTCGTTGATGAGCGCAGGGTCATAACGCTGGCCAGCCTCTGGGAGGACCTAACATCATCTCACCAGACACAAGACTGTGGACCTCCTCCCCTATGGAGTATATTTATATTGTACAGCCTGCCTGAGGATTGATTTATAATTTAACAATTACGTTTGTTACTTGTTCGGTGTAACTCATGAAAATCTTTCCTAAGTGTACGCATCAATATGCCACATGCCTGCATTGTTTTTAATACACCAAGGATGCTGGGGGGATTCCCTCTTGTCCTTTCTCTTCCACACTTTAATGTAACACGGGGAATTAGAGGGCTTTCACCTGTGGTTGTAAGTTATCGGCTAGTTCAAACGGTAGTAGAGAATGCGGGATGTGTACCGCCCATGAGTCATCAACGCAGACCTATACAAGTGTCACTGTGCCATGTCAATGTGCCCTTCCCTTGTATGGGTTGCAAGTTTTCTCACATCTTTCAAAATTAAAACAACGAAAGAACATGCATGGATGAATAAATATATATAAAGGAAAAAAAACAGATATTTAAGTAATCTCTATGTATTTAGGAAATAACTCTGATATACAAACGTTATTTACTCTTATTAGAACGAGACGTGTACATGCGCAGCCTTTATGAATCTTGTACACGGTTTTATCCTTGATTTCCCTCCTCCAAGCTTGGTCAATGTTGTATGATCTGTACGACTGTCTTGAATTCTGAATTGTCTGCATGTGCACTTGGAGAAAATGGACTCGGTAACAAAATGTACATGCATGTTGGGGATGCAAACTTCTTTGCGACTTTCAGGGAATTCAATGGTGTCCGCGTCACTTTGGAGACATTTTCCTTGTATTATACTTTCTGATTTGAGGCATATACCCAGTTACTGAGCCCACTTCTACGGGGTGAAAGTCACAAAGGCCCAGGGTAACTTGTTACAGGGCAACTCTAAAAAGGTTTAAATTAATCTCTCCTAACCTATGGTAAACCATGACATATAGGGCATCCACTTGTGAAGAGAGCTATTGAAAATAACTCAATCAGCGATGTAAGGTTTGATATAATATAATACGAAGTTGAACAAATAGCTTTGGTGAATGTAGCAATTTACAGAATGGATTATGTTGTAGAAAGAGTGAACAAAAGTTTGATCTTTTGTTGAGTTGTTTCTACCTACTTTTGTTATGGCTTGACTGTCTGCAGTGGGTTTGGTTTAAAGTGGTGATCAACATTGAGTCTACCCGAGACGTGATTAAGTTTTCACACAAATACATTTTGTACAACTAAATTGTCCTCTACCACTTAAATTTTCAATCGGTTCACTGCATCTTCTTCCTCCTTTGTTGTTGACAAATTAAACATGATTCATCTTTTCATGATAGGAATTATTCTAGTTCTAGCCTTCGTGTTACAATGATCATACATTGTTACACCCAAATAAACAAGAAAGGTTTAACATCTAATTGTGGCTTTGTCTTTTATTAATCCATAATTAAGAAAACCGTCAATACTAAGGAGATGGGTTAAGGACCATGAGAAAAACCCATAGAAAAGGGTTCCCACATGTCATGGAATTTGAAAGCTGTCTGGAATGTCAAGCCTCCCGACCCCCACAATAATGTTCTAGCTGTCATGGAAAATTGGGATTTTTGTCATGGAATTTAGATCTGAAATCTTTGTGGGAACCCTGGTTACCTTTCCCACCCTATGGCAGTGCTTCAGGGATGAGAGGTTACAAGTTTTTTTCCCCCTGATTTCAAGTATTTTTTATGTTGCAAAGATCTGTACTTAGGCCACTCAAAAATATAAACTGGTTTCTCATCACTGCGGCGCGCATCATAGAAATCGTGATTTAGGGAAAACCTTTTATTTTGAAGATTTTTAATGAAAAAATGGTCAAATATTGGCATATTTGGTATCAAATTAAAGCTTATACTGTCTTTAATACAGTACGATTTCTGGCCTGTGATGCCCCCTGATAAATAGAGTGTACAGGTCATTCAGGGTTGCCACTGTCAGGGAAAATATTTTTTGTTCCAGGTCAGGGAAATGTCAGGGAATTTCAGATTTTTTTGCGAAATGTCAGGGAAAATAATATTTTCTGAAAATGTCAGGGAAAATAACATTATGTCAGGGAAAATCTTTGAAATACAAAAAAAGTCACCTGTTTTCTCTGAAAAAAGCCTGTATTTTACTAAGATTTTAAGGGAGAAAAATATCTAAATCCTCAAAAAGGAGGGGGTAAAATTTTGCACGCACGCGATACACAGGACCACTTGCTAAGTAAGTTAAGTAGAAGATAACTTTAAAAAGAGAGCATATTCATAGTTGGAGGGCATTTAAAATTATTGGGTTTATATCGCGATTGTCAGGGAAATTCGATATAACGTCAGGGAAATCAAAACTACCTTGTCAGTGGCAACCCTGTCATTGTTACCACCCAAAACCATGTGAACCCCCTGGAGCTGCTATTCCTGATTAGATTTCTTCTAAATTCAACATCCATCCACTAGGGGGCGCCATGGGCTTTTTGGGGACAGAAAATCGGCTAGTGGACCATTTCAGTGTTCAGTCCTTGCTCTTTGGTGAAACCTCTACCGTGACACCACTCTTAGTTTCAGTCATTGTAGTAGTTATAGGACGTGTACCAATCTGTACGCTAAATACAGTGAAGGAGCCTTGGTCGGTCGATCTCATATCCCCCCCCCCCCCCTACACACACACAACCAGGTAGTTTGCATGGTACTGCAAAATTCTCTAGATTTATTCATTTTACTTAATGAAATACAGGATACAAAATTGGAAAATATTGCAATATTATGAGATTATCATTCATGATTATACACCTTATGAAAGAAAGTAAACTCACGTATATATGTTGGTTCAATTGACAAAGTTTATTTCCCACCTTACTTCTCGCAAATATTTACAACGGTTGGGAATTTAAATTTTGTCTGAGGTAGGACATTCCTTTCATAAAAGAACTTTCGCCATGATGAATATATCGCATATAACTTTGTCACATTTTGTTAGTAGCCAAAAGATTTCAACGTCAACACTTTTTGCACAGCATGATCACAATTCTTAACTCTGTAATTGTATGTAGGGGTAAACTATCAACCCGGAAACTTGATTCTTATTACACTAAAACTTGCCTCAAGGTTTGGTCTGTTAACTTCAACAGTAGTCAAAAATCAAATGTTGATTTTCATTAATTCGGGTTTTGAAACGTATGCAATATCTCAATGGGACTACCCTAGAATCAGCCTCGGGCGTAATCTGATCATTTTTTGTGCGAACAAGGATTCTAAGCGTATTTGCACATTTCCTTTTAATAGCATGACAAAACAATTTTTGTACAAATTCAAGGATTGACTATAAATTAATTTGTCTCTGAGAAACCATCCTCATATATAAAAAAACAAAAACATTGACAACTGTACCAGAAAACTTCAACCAGAATGATCCACACTCGGAGCACCCCTCCTTTGCTGTACAGCGTCTCTTAAAGAGACAGCCGCCATGATTGTTTATGCTAATTTTCATGCATTGTGCACTTGTGTCATTACGATGTTTCAATGCAACCCTGGCGAGAAACCCTTCAGTCATGCATTCATGCATTATACTAACCCTACGTGTTAGATACACATACAAAGGGTTGGCATGATGCATGAATGCAGCCCTGGTGATTAGACTAGACTCACCAGGGCTTCATTCATGCATCATAACAAAGGGCATGGCACATAAAAGCAGGATGCGGCCTTTAATGCGTAATATCAGAGGATACAAAAGCAGTGTCCTCTAAAAACTTTCAATTCACTCTATGGCTGTGTCTCATGAACTTGGGCCAATGTTTTCGTCTCCGACCAGGTGCCATCTCTGACCGGGTGATTGCTGACCGGGTGCCATCTCTGACGGGCCTGAATGGAAACGGTTTATTTAGGGCAGACGTAGATAGAATTTGGCTGAAAAAGGTTAATGGATATCATAACTCTTTAAAGTAGTAATTAGTTGCCCATTTTTATCATCATCTGCCCGAAATAAACTGTTTCCATTCAGGCCGGTCAGACACGGCACCCGGTCAGAGACGGCACCCTGTCAGAGATGGCATCAGGTTAGAGATGGCACCCGGTCAGAGATGGCACCCGGTCAGACATGGCATCAGGTCAGAGATGGCACCCGGTCAGAGATGGCACCCGGTCAGAGATGGCACCCGGTCAGAGACGTTGACATTGGCCCAAGTTTGTGAGACACAGCCCTATAATGCCGGCGGGCGGCTATCCCGTGGTGGTCTGGTACATGAGGTTCTCGTCCTCCACAATGACACACACCTCCTCGGTGGCAGGAACCAGCACCTGTTGTCCGTCCACATTGAGTGCGTAGTAGCAGTGGTCGCCCTCCGACACCTGTTCAGTCTCCACCAGCTCGGTGCCACCCCCCACGTGCTCCACCTGTACCATGGACATACCGCCCATGTCCTGCTGCCCCCCCGGGCTGCTGTCTAACTCCACGTAGTGGTGCTGCACCGTGTCCCCCCCACCCCCGCCCCCCGCCAGGTCCGCCCGCAGTAACGACTCCCCGGGGAGCACCACCTGCGGCTCACCAGCCTCCAGCCCCGCCGTGCTCACCACCTCCGAGAAGCTCTCCCCGTCCCCCTCCCCCTCCAGCTTCACGTCACAGGTCACCAGGTCGGCCGTGCTCCCCTCACCGGGGGTCGCCTCGTGTACCACCGTAGCCGTACCCTGCAGGGCCGCCAGGTGGTCCTTAGGGGCCGTCAGCTTGATGACCTTGTTGTGTCGTCGTGAGAGCTGCTTGTCGACCGGGGCGAGCGTCCCACTGTAGGCCTCCATGGTGAAGGGGATGGAGCGGGAGAGTTCGGGCATCATGTCCTCGGTCATCTTGTGGAGCCGCTCGTAGTGCAGCTTGAGGCAGGTCCGCGTGGAGAAGGACATGTTGTTGCAGAAGGTGCAGGAGAAGGGCCGGATACCCGAGTGTGTCAACGTGTGTACCTGCAGTAAGAAACATGACAACATACAGAAGGGGCAGGAGAAGGGCCGGATACCCGAGTGTGTCAACGTGTGTACCTGCAGTAAGAAACATGACAACATACAGAAGGGGCAGGAGAAGGGCCGGATACCCGAGTGTGTCAACGTGTGTACCTGCAGTAAGAAACATGACATACAGAAGGGGCAGGAGAAGGGCCGGATACCCGAGTGTGTCAACGTGTGTACCTGCAGTAAGAAACATGACAACATACAGAAGGGGCAGGAGAAGGGCCGGATACCCGAGTGTGTCAACGTGTGTACCTGCAG
This sequence comes from Harmothoe impar, assembly GCA_947462335.1. NCBI lineage: Eukaryota > Metazoa > Annelida > Polychaeta > Phyllodocida > Polynoidae > Harmothoe > Harmothoe impar. The sequence continues at coordinate 81,337 of CANHQG010000140.1, forward strand.
TAAGAAACATGACATACAGAAGGGGCAGGAGAAGGGCCGGATACCCGAGTGTGTCAACGTGTGTACCTGCAGTAAGAAACATGACATACAGAAGGTGCAGGAGGAGGGCCGGATACCCGAGTGTGTCAACGTGTGTACCTGCAGTAACAAACATGACAACATACAGAAGGGGCAGGAGAAGGGCCGGATACCCGAGTGTGTCAACGTGTGTACCTGCAGTAAGAAACATGACATACAGAAGGGGCAGGAGGAGGGCCGGATACCCGAGTGTGTCAACGTGTGTACCTGCAGTAAGAAACATGACATACAGAAGGTGCAGGAGGAGGGCCGGATACCCGAGTGTGTCAACGTGTGTACCTGCAGTAAGAAACATGACATACAGAAGGGGCAGGAGAAGGGCCGGATACCCGAGTGTGTCAACGTGTGTACCTGCAGTAAGAAACATGACACCATACAGAAGGGGCAGGAGAAGGGCCGGATACCCGAGTGTGTCAACGTGTGTACCTGCAGTAACAAACATGACAACATACAGAAGGGGCAGGAGAAGGGCCGGATACCCGAGTGTGTCAACGTGTGTACCTGCAGTAAGAAACATGACACCATACAGAAGGGGCAGGAGAAGGGCCGGATACCCGAGTGTGTCAACGTGTGTACCTGCAGTAACAAACATGACAACATACAGAAGGGGCAGGAGGAGGGCCGGATACCCGAGTGTGTCAACGTGTGTACCTGCAGTAAGAAACATGACACCATACAGAAGGGGCAGGAGAAGGGCCGGATACCCGAGTGTGTCAACGTGTGTACCTGCAGTAAGAAACATGACAACATACAGAAGGGGCAGGAGAAGGGCCGGATACCCGAGTGTGTCAACGTGTGTACCTGCAGTAAGAAACATGACACCATACAGAAGGTGCAGGAGAAGGGCCCGATACCCGAGTGTGTCAACGTGTGCACCTGCAGTAAGAAACATGACAACATACAGAAGGGGCAGGAGAAGGGCCGGATACCCGAGTGTGTCAACGTGTGTACCTGCAGTAAGAAACATGACATACAGAAGGGGCAGGAGAAGGGCCGGATACCCGAGTGTGTCAACGTGTGTACCTGCAGTAAGAAACATGACATACAGAAGGGGCAGGAGAAGGGCCGGATACCCGAGTGTGTCAACGTGTGTACCTAGAGACAAACGCAATATCATTACATTACAAATTACCATATATGATGTGCCATTAATATCAACATAATAAAATAGTCTATGGGGAGTTACTTATTTTAAAGCAATTAAATTAAAGGCATTTTCAGGTTTTTCACAAAAATTTGCAGACTGAATTCCATGACATTCTATGACAAAAAGCTCAATTTTCAATGACATTTATAACATTGTTGTGCAGGTTAGGGGCTTGGCCCCGGAGAAAAATCTAGAAAGCAAATAGTATATTCTAGGAGATTTTGTAATATCAATTCCATTATTTTCATTTTCCATGATATTCCAATTTCAGTAGTAACTAAAGTTTTGTAGAATAGAGTTAACTGTCTCGAGAGACTATCTACAAATCTAGTCTTAAAAGGGCCCCTATTCGGCAGCGGAGGTGGGCTGGTACCGACCTTGAGGTTGTGAAGGTCACGGAAGCCCTTCCCACAGCGGTCACAGAAGTGCTTGAACTTTCCCGTGTGAAGGCGTTGGTGTCGGAGCAGGGTACTCCGCCGGTCAAACCATTTCCCACACACCTACAAAACAAAACAGGAAAACATACAATATTATGTCTTTTTTTATCAAATTGATGAGCTATTTTTATCACGCAAAAAACAACAACAGACAAATGGGGTAATTTCGACACTTTATTGAAAATGCATCACACTGGGATTTTCGGAAGATTATCCGAGATTTATTCACGGAAGACAGATGCCGCTAAAATTAGATCCCAAGTAGCAAGGTCTAAAGGTTTTTAGGTAGTAAAACCTGAAAAACTTGATTTCATCTTATTTTAATTTTATTTCATTTTGTCCTCCGTACTGCAATAGTGCCATACCTTCCCGCCACATAAAGATTAATATGTATTTTCAACTCTTCCAGTATGCGAGAGAGGGCCTGCTATGCAACGTTATTTTGCTCTGCCTTAATGCAAATAATTGATGGGCCCATAAATGTTAACTTTATGCTAGACTTGGAGGAGGTCAAGTTGCTGCTTTAACCCTTTAAGGAGGGTATTAATGCATAATGGCTTGGTTGTCATGATGCATGAATGCAGCCCTGGCAAGTAACTCGCCAGTGCTTCATTCAAACATCATGCCAACCCTACGGGGTAGAGAAACTCCCAAAGTGTTTGCACAATCAACTAATGTAGCCCCAGCGAGTTACTCACCAGTGCTGCATTCATGGATCATAAATGACCGAGGCATGCTGCATTAATGCCATCGTTAAAGGGTTAATGCTGGATGACAAATGTCATCTTTTAGCGACATGGGTCTTTAAAGGGTTAAATCGGTGCAGAAACCTACCTCGCAGGCAAACTTGAACTCAGAGTGTACGTTGGTGAGGTGGTTGGCGAGGGCGCGTTTACTCCTGTACACCTTGCCACACTTCTCACAGTTAACGGCTGCCTCTGCCGGGGGATGCACGTCTGCCTTGTGGACACGTAACCGGGCCGGTGTGCTGAACGTCCTGTAACAACAGCAAGACACGTATAAGGCCAAAAAAAAACGGTTTTTTTCTGGTCACCCCGACCCTACCTAGCTAAATAGGGCCGACCAGAAAAAAATATTTAAAAAAAAGACATTTTCAAGGAAAAATATGAAGAAATGTAGGCCTATTTGGTATCAAATCAAAGCTTATATTGTCAGCAATGCAGTGACCTAGGAATAACTACCCTTTTTACAAATTTTGCATGGACCCTAAAAAAGGCTGCTTTTGAATTCCAGCAAAAAAAAATCCCCCAAAAAATCCGACCCAACCTACATAGCATTTTTCATCCTGTTACCGGAAACACACCATTTATCTTTTTGGGCCTACCGGTTGGCCAGACCAAAAAAAAAGTTTGGTCAATGGATTTCGCGCACCTGTAATATTTTTGGAAATGGAACTTCTTTTTTTTTGAAAATTTTCTTCCAGTAATTCCCACAGATCAACCAATAAATTTTTATCTTAGGGGTCCACTAAGAACTTTGTCCGAGGATGGTTAAAAAAAAGAAAAAAATTGTCGCTCGCTCCAGTTTTCCACCGACAAATCCATTGACAAAAAAAAAAAAAAGGTTTTCGCTTGCTCGTAGGATCGCCATTTCTCTTCTTTTCTTTTTTTAACCAATTTTCTTTTAGTAAAAAAAAAGAAAGTAATTTTCGTGGTAAAAACACCAAAAATGTTATAAATTTTCTCAAAAATCAAGAAAATGTCAACAAATTTTAGACTCAAACCCTTAAACGTAGGGTCGATCGGGATACCTGAACACAGTTTTTTTTTAGGCCCAACCAAGGGCCTAGTGCATGGCCCTTAGTCTTTGCGAAAACATGCAGGACAGTGGCAATGTCCACCTAAAATGTCACCAGTCCAGCAGATTTACTAGTGTAGAAGGACCAATCACCTGTTAGGCTTTTCTGAACGAGAAGAATTCAGTTGGGTTTCTAAAGCTGAAATATGCTTGTCTATATACTGTGTAAAACTATATATCTATCCTTATTTGGCCATAAATGATTACAATTTATTTTTTTTGCTTTTTAATGGACAAAAGTAAGCCTTCAAAAATATGTCCGGTTCTGCAATATTGAAAATTTGCAGGACCGAATGTCCTGTGGGAAGAAAGAGTTTTCGTAAGGACTGCCCTTAGAGGGTTAGGGGGTGAATGTACTCACCTAGGGCACTCGTCACACTGGAAGGCCCCCTGCCCTTCATGTTTCAGCAACATGTGGGCATTAAGATCCTTAAAGCCGGGGAACGACAAGCTACACAAGCGACACTTCTGTTTCTGCTTCACGAACCCGCCCGGATGGAAGATGTGGTAGTGCTTCTGGTAGTCCAGGCCGCTCTGAAACGACCGCTTACAATGCAGGCACTCGGTTTGATTAGTCGCCGCCACCGGCCGGCTTTTATTCCCAAAGTAGGGGATATGAACGCTGAGCTCGTTGCCGGCGGGTATCTTGTGTGAGGTGGTGAAGAAGATGCCCTCGTCGCGGAGCACCATGACGGTGTTGTACTGGCTGGGGGGGGTGACCGGGGTGAGGTAGTGACACCAGTTGGAGGCGTTCTCGTCCCCCGTGTACAGGAAGTACTTCTCTGCCTCGTCCTCCTGCTGCAGAAACCACACCTGGGACAGGTCCGTGTCCACCTGCATGTGGGGAGGTCAGCGATACCGGTCGTTAATTTAATAAGGGTTTATTTAGGCCACTCAACAAAAAAAATTGTTTCTCATCACCAAGCAGTGAAAAATATGACGAGGGCGTTTTTTATTTAAATTCTTTTCTTTTTACTCGGGGCTTAAATACATGGGGAAATTTGGACTTTTCGCAATCAATTTTCCCATTTTAGTATTTCGGAGTTTATTGATCAGTGAAAATTGTTATAATGGAAGTTATTCCTAGCTGACTGCATTACTGACAGCATAAGCTTTAATTTGGTACCAAAATTGCCAATATTTTATACAATTTTAACATATTTTCCATCAAAAAGGTAAAAAAAAAAGAAGAAAAAAGTTTTCCCAAATCATGAATTTTATGATACGCGCGGTGATGAGAAACAACTTCTTTTTTTTGAGTGGCCTTATGTGTTTTTTTTTCTTAACGTGTATTTACTGACATAATGTATATCACACAATGTATATCAGCTGGCCAATCTTGTCTATCGTGCCTTACATGACTGAGCGTTACTTATACTCATGGAATCTTGTAATCAGGGAGGGTCATAATATTATCTGTTGATAAGGCCCTTCCTAGGTATTTATTTCTCTCACGAAATCAGCCAGCATATGTTAATATCAAAAAAGAATGAAATACTTTCATGAAAAGCGTCAAATAATTGTACACATCGCCAAGGATTCTATGTGAGAAATAAAACCTGAAACTTGTTTAAAGAGAAAAATACCCCCAGAATCAATACACCAATATTTATTCTATTTCGATTATCGCATCAACAAAAGCATTATATCGATACAGTATTTGTAGCGCACATAGCCTAGTAATTCACCTTTCTAAAACTGCAAGAATTGTGAAAATATTCCATCTAGAACTTGCTTTTTATTCAGTTTAATAAATATTGTGTCCTTTGTAGGCCTAAAATATTGAGGGCAAAATACTTCAGATTGTGCTCAAAGTGCTACAAAATGTTATATTTATAGAGATGTATGAGGAGGGGAATAAACAGATGAAAATACACATTTTCCTACTGTTTTTGTAACATCAAAATAAATCGATTTCATCGAAAAATCGAGACTAAAATAGTGATAATCTAAAATAGTGATAAATTTGATATCAATGACATTCCTACCTGGATGTCGTCCTCCCCGAGCAGGATGCCCACCAGGGGGCCGAACTCCGTGTAGACCGGGATCTCCTGTCCCGCACACACCGTCAACTTACGGGTGTCCGGCGACACCTTGACACTCAGACTAGACGGTAACGACATCAACGAGCACGCACCCGAGCCGCCCGCAGTCGCAGCCTGGTCCTTGAAGGTGCGTTTTGCATACAGAATAGGGCAGTCTGTCAAGTCGCCGTCTTTATCGATGGGTTTCTCGTGGTTGGTGAGACAGGCCTGACACAGGTACTTCTTCATGACACCGGCGCGCTGAAAGTGACTGCTCGGGTATTTCTTCTTTTGCATGACAAGTTCATCGATATCATCTGCCGACATGGGCTGTTTATATCTCATATCTTCTTTCCTTGGTCGTCCAGGACCCCTCTTTTGGGGGGCTTGTACTATTCTAGTCGTGACCTTGACTGCTACCTTCTGCTTTAGTTGTACCTTTTTCTTTAACTTTTTGACGACAGGCTTTGAGATTTCTTCCACATTAGTTTGTTCTTGGGGCTCTTCCTGTCCGTCCTGGGTTTCCTTGGCAGGTGATGCGGACTCAGATATAAGGCGTTCTTCATCATCAATAGCCGGAAGGTCGAGCGCTGAAGTAGATTCACTAGAATTAACTTCTTCAGTTACGCCCTCCTCCTGGCCTTCCTGAAGAATAACTACGGTAGAGGTAGCCTGCAGACCCAGATCTTCAACAAGTTTTTGTTTCTTCACCGCAGGCTCGTCTAATTCTAAGTCTTTGTCTGAGAAGATCTCGTCTTCATCTTCGACACCACTTTCTTTCTTATTCCTCCTTGTAAAGTCGTAGTAGTCAGACAGCCTTGACGGTGGTTTGACCCGTCGCTTGCTCGCTCCGCGTTCAGATACTACCTTCTCTGGCTTTCCGGATGTTTCCACATTACTTCTATCTATATTACCATCAGGGAGCCGTGACTTGCGTGGCCGGCCTCTTTTCTTCTTGGGTGGTTGTGCTAGGAACTCAGGGGGAGTAATGATCTGTATGGACACATTATTATCCAGAAGTTGGCCCTCCTCATTCTGAATGGTCACCACCTCCATGTGGACCGTGTCGCCTGCATTTAATGTTTCCTCTTCTATCTGCTCTGTCGGTTGGATTTGAACTTCTGATTTATCTGGCGTCTTCTTCGCTCTTACTTTTTTTTGGCTTTTCTTGAACGATTTACTGTTCCTGAGTTTGTGGCTTGGCCCAAAGCACTGTCCAGATGTTTGGGATTGGCCGCTTTCACAGGCGTCATCCCTATCCCCAAGCATCAAGAGTTTCATATAGGTCAGTTTTTCAATTGGGGATCGTATAGTTCTGGCTGTACTCGGACCAAAGCAACTGTAGTAATCCGAGTAGACTTTCCTCCCCGAGGTATAGTCTATATCCAGGTCCACTTTGCCCACCTTACACACGAGTTGAAACACGACTTGGTAGTAGAGCGCCCTGATGCGCTCGTTACTGATCTGCCCAATAAAGTAGATGATCATATCCTTTGCCTCGTAGCGCTTCACTGTTCCCCGATGCTTGTACTGGTACTCAAACTTGTGTCCGGTCGACACATCGGTGACCGGTACCATCTTACAGCCTGCGTCTGGTGACATGATGTCCTGGGGCTCGCCGATACAGATCCTGCCGTCCACATCGCTGATGGTGTACTCGCGGTAGTTTGTCATGAAGATCATCTTCTTGCTGTGCCTGGTGTTGGTGTCCAGGTGGGGCTCCTTCTGCTGCTGTAAGGGCTGCAGCACCTGGACATCCTCCAGCGCTATGTCCCCCGCCGCCATCGGCTGTATCGTCATCCCCGAGTCATCCGCCAGACTCAGGTCATGTGACCCCACCACCACCTCGTGATGCACCATGGTAACGCCCGGGTCCATGTGGATGACGTGTGTCGGCATGCCGTCTGTGGTGTGTCCGACAGACGAGGGGACGGTGATGGTGAGGAGGTTAGACATCTGGTCAAAGCCGTGCT
>CANHQG010000141.1:0-88310 GCA_947462335.1 Harmothoe impar
CCCCTACACTACTAAACTTAGGCCAAATTTTAAAAAAAGGTTTGTTTCAGGTAACATGGCAAGAAAGTCTATGGTCGGTAAGTCGTTTTTTCCCCCAAACTTTTTAATTTTTTATTTCTACAACCCCTCTACGATAGCCTAGAATTGTACATGAAATGTAAAAATGGGGAAAGAATTCAAAATTTTGTAAAACCAAAATTGACCCCAAAAAAAAGAGATAGGGTTGAGCCCGTTTTGAAAGGGTTGGTTGGGTGATCTAAAACAAACCATTTTTTTTTGCCCTAATGCCAAATCAGAATGGATATAGACAATGTGTGGTAGTTTGATTTTCGTGTTAATAAGATTCCCCTAGAAAATCTTAAAAGGAGACCCTACTATGGCTATATATTTATATGTATGTGTCTATGGAATATTGTGTAAAGGTTGTTAAACTAATGAAGAAACAACAAACACAGTGCAGCTTAGGTATACAGTATGCAAAGTCAACTTGGTTTTATTCAGTGTGGAACAGGGTCAAACAGAGACAGTCTGAGAGATGCTGATCTGTGAATTGAATTTGTTTATTGAACGAAATAGTCCTGTATCAGGACGTTGGTCGTCAGTCACAAGATTTACAATCATACTTTGGGATCCAACGATGCACAGCTATGTGTTTGATGAAGTGGAATAGAGTGGCAATAGCTGTCACTCTTAATTACTTGGGAAACATGTATACATATCTATAAGGAAATGGCAGTGGCTAAATCCAACGGATAGCATGGGTATTCTATATTTGCACACATGCTATATAGGCATACAGTGCAAAAACATTTTGCGTAGTGCAACCTCCAGCAATGATAGTCCAGGTGTTACTGAGAGAAATTCCACCGAAAACTGAGAGCATTAAAAGATTCTGGTCGGCAGTGAATGTGGGAGCACTGAATGATCAATAATTAAGTTGAAAATAATATTCTGAAAACCTGTACACATGCTACTGAATGTTTGTAAAATTGGATCATAGTAAAGTGATTCTCAGTGAATATATTGAGTGAATATTCAGGCAGAATCCAGGTGGTCTCAGGCTGCAGACCGGTGTTCGAATGTTCCATGGTCAGTAGCTTATTTTGTTGGATAAGTTTTGTAGGAAGGATGCATCTATTAGGTCAGGGGTGATTTTCAGAAATTGTAAATGTACCAGTAGTTGTTATTAGACAGTGCTCAACCACCCCTGTACTCAGTGGACAGAACCACCACCAGACAACAAACTCAACTCCAGTCTCAGGCCGCGACTCTATAATATAACTAGAGTCTGGGCAAACTTATGTAAAAAACTTGTTTTCTTTTTGATTTTGCAATGTGTATTTATTTCATAAATGATATTTCAAAATACAATAACAATCAAATTGGTTACAGGTGAACTTCATGGAGTACACTATCCAAATTTGTCACACCCAACTCATGATAGTTGAATTCATAATCGACACAAACAATAAGTGTCCTGATTATCATAAGGAGTATTATGACAATATGAGTATAATATAACATGATCCCAAATGCGGTTGCTGTATCCGACAGCCATTTTTGACCAGCAAGTTTGACTAACTTACCTTCAGGAGTTGACCAATCAAATCCTGTACACCAATTCCTGTGCACAGCCTGGCAGGAAGTAACAATCTAAATATAGCAGTCTCACCAGTCCCATTTGCAGCCCTTGTGGCATAAAAGGGTACTGGTTGAGTGAGTCTGCAAATTGGCCTGCTTGTGTCTAGCAGACCTGCCTCTGTCTAGCAATTTGTGAAATTCTAGTCTCGCCCGGCCTTGCAAACTCCCCAAGAGCCAGCACGTTGATAGCAGTGTAACAAATAGTATGAATATCTAACCCTTCTATATATAGGCAATTGTTTCATTTGTTAATGTATTTTATCTGAATTACATTCTCCTTGTTATAAATAGACAATGCCTATGGCTAGTTTTTTTTTTGGGTCGTTCTTCCCGAGGTGCCATATCCCACGAAGACCAGTCTCACTGTATATAACAACCCAAAATTACCCCCATCATAGACCTTTGCCTTTCTTTCATGTTTTTACCTATTTAAAAATATGTTAAATAAAATTTGCATTTAAACAGGCATAGATATTTAAACAAATTATGGCATCACAGGCCATGTGATACGGGAGCACTGTTTCCCATGCGGGGTATGTGATACAGGATTTCTAGTACATAAGCATAGTGAATGTTGTAATGAAAGGATATAAAGAGGAATAGTGTATGCCCAAAGTTCTCTAGCTCTCCCCATCCTCTATCAGATATAAGGATACACTGTATTTATACTAAATAAAATAGACTATCAAAGTCTGATTGTTGTGAAGGTGATTTCTGGTGACAAACAAGTTTGCTTAGTGTTTCTTTACAAAATGCTTAGCTCATATCATACTACACAGTATTTTGACATGCATACTCTTTTCAAAAGGCAACACCCAAATGCGTATGTACAAGAAATAGGTCAGAACCCCTTGGTATGGTATGCCATTGTGGTAAAATTGACCAATTTTGTGTGAATTTGTCGGCTGTTACCAAGGAGTCTTGTCATCATTTCTGTAAGGATGTGAACTCATTGCATGGATGGGCAATATATTTGATACTTGTAACATCATCAAAAGCCTCTGAGGAACCTTCCTGTGCCATTGTATTGATCTTCCACCACTCTATCACAAAGTCATGTTTTAGCTTTTAGGTCCGAGTCATTTATTACTAGCTGGGGGGAGGGGGGCTTAGTGGATTTTACCAAAACAGCAAATTTTATTCTGACCCCCCCCCCCCCCCACACACCAATAAGGCGAAAGTTATCTTGACCCCCCTCCCCCGACTACGTTTGGATTTTGAGATGTTGATGCGCCCGTGGAATCACACATGGTCGTGCGTATCTAAATGAACCATATCTTATTATAACATCGCTCCCCCCACCAGCATGGAGGCTTTTCCCGGTATGCCTACCCCACCATCGAGGGCCTATTTCTTATTATGACCCCCCTCCTCCCCCTCCCTCTATATCCACCAAGCCCCCCCCCCCCGCAGCTGGCAATAAATGACTCGGCCCTTAGAAGTGTAGTCCAGGGGCGTAGGACTGAAAATGTTGCTTTTAACAATTGGAATGACAAAAAGAAGAAGTTCCCCCATTATGGAAAAGAATATCTCTGAGCCGATAACAATTTATATATACAGACTTCAAACCATGCACACATGGAAAACTGAATTTCTGAAAATCTGAAAACATACACCTCTCGATGCAGGTCTCAGCTAGCGAATCTCACAGGGGGAAAGCCCCTAGTATTTACTAAACGAGTCCGCAGTGAATGCTGGATGAGTTCTGGGTGGTCAAAATAGTTTGGAAATTTGCTAAACCTCTGTTAAATGTCACAAAGGTCCCTCAACATAATATCCCAATTTAGAATTAATTTGGATTCGGTTGATTTATATGTGGAGCCAGCATTTGAGGTTTTGGTCCGTGATATGTTAACATATTGTGTAAAAACGTTATTCCTATTGCCATAAAAACCTTGGTTAAAGGCCGTGGCTACTACGCGAGTCTGATCGGGAGTTTGGCTTATAGGAGCAGGACAAAGTCAGGGTCCGGCTTATACACGAGCTTTAGATGTATGTATATATATATATATATATATATATATATATATATATATATATATATACATGCCTTACAGAGATTTTACAGTGTTTTATGCTACATTAGAATAAGTGAAATTGTATTCCCTGTCTGAAACCTGCAGGGCTAGTTGATTGGTAGAGGAGGGCAGAATTGCCCCTCACCCTGGTGTTAGCCTCATGCACAACTCAGTCTGGTTCAGGACCAAGATGGGTATGGAGTGGTCATATCCTTATACAGTGGTGTCATCTATGGCAGTTTGGGGAACTAGTTTACTGTAGGCCTCAATGGGGCAGCATGCTAAATAGAGACAATCTAAAATAATCTTTTTAACCTCAAGCACCGAAGCTCCCTAAGAGCTCCATATGAACGTTCATACATATCATTCTATTTATTTCCTTTTTTATATTCAGTGGACCTACCCTTCAAAAGTCCCAGTAACTGTCTAATCTTTGGCTTTATGGACAGCCAATGTCAGGTCAACTAGCCTAGATTCCCATATTCTCAAACATTGCATGCCTCTGATATGCAGCAGGCACAAAGGGTAAAGGCTTTTTGATATGGATGTATCATTAGTTAGTTGTCACATGTGGTAGTATTAAAGTATTATGGCATTTTTCAGACATACTGGGTTAGAGAGATAGCAGCTCAATGTTGTAGTTCCCCTGTTCCCCGAGAGATGGAGTTTTTGCCTTAAATAATGATGGCGTCACTGCATGACTCTATCTTCATAATACTCGTTACAATGTAGTACCTTAAGGACTCTCAGCACCCAAATTGCACTAAAATGGTTTGGAGTGTCCAATTCCAACCCAGCCAGTAAAACTCATGTAAATTACATCATTTTTACATCATTTTCTGATTGGTGGTGACATCATTGGATGATGTCAATTGTCGTTCCCAAGATGTCACATATGCAAGAAGTTTTTACGTGTCCGTTTGCATGGGTATTTTACATAAGTATATTTACATTAAAAAAAATACATATCAACGATATGTTTGAGCTTAATAATAATGATGTATATATGACCAGCTGTAAAACATGTCTGAAACGTATATGGAGATATGTACATGACATGTTGCAGGGATGACATTTATACTAGTTTTGAGTATACCCCCCCCCCCTCCCAGTAGTGATTATAAATCAGATAGGATATTTCGGATACCTCTGAGAGAGAGTGTAGATATCATAAAGTTATGTCAATTCTTTGTCAATGTATGACATGTCCATAGGCACTTTGCATAGGAAGGAAACACCTGCTCTGTGAAAGACACTTTGCAAGCATTTTCCATTCCTTACTGACACATTTATCCTAGCCAGAAGGCCCAGATGTGATATCAGCCTAAAGCCAGAATTCCTGCTTATACAATTTCAAAGGGCACAGAAAAGGTGTCCCATTATGTGCCTTGGCTGTCCAACTATGTGGACATAGACAAACTTCACACTATATTGATTTACATGCAGATCATACTTCACGAGTTGAAGCTGGGTCATATCATATGTGTGAGTGTGATATGACCCAGCTTCACTGAGTGCATTTATGTTAAAAAGTGGGGTTTTGTGTTCATTACATGGCCCTACTGTCTTAAAATGAAGAAAATCAACAAATTTGGAGGCCATGGAGTATGGCTACACCGTACTCCATGGGGGCATGGAGTACAGAGGTCCCATAGGCTAAGTATAGACAAGGCTGTACCACCATGTAATAAAGGAAAATATCATTCAAATGTATTTTGACTGAGATAATGAGCCTGTACCTGCTGCTATATTCATTCACTGTCCTACCGTTTAACTCTTTAAAGACGGATGTTTGCTAAAAGATGACATTTGTGGTCATGATGCACCAATGCAACCTTGAGGAGTACTACATTGGTGCATCATGCCGACCCTATGAGAGTGTCTCAACCCCGTAGGATTGGCATGATGCTTGAATGCAGCCCTGGCGAGTTACTTGCCCTATGCAGTCATGCAGCCCTGGCGAGTAATGCGCCAGGGCTGCATAGGTGCATTAGGCCAACATTTCAACAATGTATCAAGCCTATAGGGTTGGCATGATGCTTGAATGCATCATGAAAATGGCATGATGCTTGAATGCATCATGAACACTGAGCACACACTGCATTAAAGCAGTATATGTCATCCTAAAGGGTTAAGATGCTTTTAACACACAACATGCTCCTAAGTCAGTTGTAAGTAGTGCATCGGTGTATCATCCCAACCTCGGTTCACTATGATACATGAATGCAGTGCTGTATTAAGCAGGTGTTCACTCATGCATCATGACAACTTTAAGGGTACAGTGAACTAAAAAAGCATGCTCCCATCAAAGGGTTGAGAAGGTTTCATCAACACTTTATTCTGTTTCATATCACTACAGGTCCATGGGATAGAGCCATGTCTATCTTTACAGACTACATTTTACTCTGGAGAATTGGTGGAGCAATCGTAGTTGGTATCATATCTCTTTGTGTTGCCTATTGTATTTACCAATGCTACACAAGAAGAAACGGTAAGGCATGTTAATGACTTAAAATTCTTAATCATGAAGTTGAACCTCTGTTGATCCTATATTTGATATAAAGTAGATATCAATTTACAATATGACAGATCTATATAAATTTAACGAGTTAACAAATATTTTCGAACCTTAAAAAACAGTAAAGCTGTATTGACACATTATAGTGGTTTGGTGGTCTGGTGCTGCAACTGCTGTGGAGTGGTATACTGGGATTAAAGGAATGTAATTATCATGACATAATTGATTCATGCAATATAATTGCAATCTCTTGCATAGGGTACTGTCAACTAGTTAACAATGTGCTTTTGTTTTAATCATTTTAAATTGACCTGTAACTTTATATATTGATAGGCATTTCTATACACCATTACACTGATAAATAGATTGCCAATTGATACCTAGAAGAAAGCCTTAGCCTCATCCTACACTCAGATGAGACAATATAAACATCTAAAAGAAAAGAAAAAGAAGAAAAAAACGGGGGTTGGGGGGCCGAGCCACCCATTACATACTAGTAAACTAGCCTGTCCTACGATGGACTGTGTAGGCTTACCAATACTATTGGTGCCATCTTCATTTGATTAGTAAGACTTCTTTTAAGATAGTCTAAGATAGTTTGAGATAGGATTAGGATAGTTTAAGATAGGATTCAGATAGTTTAAGATGGGATTAAGATTGCACACAGAACGTTTGTCCGCGCACCTAGGAGAGCTATCACGGACCTGCATCTTATGTACATTCATGGGGCCGATTTCTCCTTTGGGGCCGACTTCTCCTTGGGGCCGACCTCACTGGGATTGTTTTCTCCTTGGGGCCGACTTCACTGGGGCCGTTTTCTCCTTGGGGCCGACTTCTCTTGTATTCATAATGCTATTACCAAGCTCTGAGACAGATGAGGGCATTTAACCTATAGCATAATATTATGTACCAGACAACAGGACATTAGAAAACTATACACAATCTGATTTTACTGAGAGGTTCAGGGCAACCTGTGTATATTGGTGCATACTACTGCTGTAACATCGAACAATCAACACCATTTCCATAGCCACACAGATAATCTTTGAACTTCAGGACTTGGTTAACACCAACAAACCTAGTTAGTCATTTTTTGGCTACCTGTTAGACCAACCATGGTTAGTTGATACTATCAGTTATAGTCAGTAGTGACCGACCCACCTTAGTCATTCTTTTCCTAGGAGTATTAGGCCGTAGCCATATATTGTTTGCCTTAGTCATGTTTGAATATCAGTATGTCGTTCTGACCAATTTTCTTATGCTCCAGGCCTTAGTCCGTAGTGGCTATCCCAGGATAGCCACTACAGACTAAACTCTGGAGCATTTAGATCCCCAGTGCAGAATAGTCAGCTATTGTGTTGTCTCTTGTCTTTATATATATATATATTTATGTGGTAATGTATCTCCATTTCAGTCAGACGCGACCGTGTATCAGAGAATACCATATCATTAGCTACTGTCTCCCACCATGGTGTACTGGGGTACCCTGTGGGGTCTGAGGATGGTGAACTGGGACAGGACAATAAGGCTTACTCATCTACTGCCGACCTATATCTACCTGTGTATTTAGCAAACCAGTCTGGAGCCTCACATGCCACAAAGTAATAACCTGACCTGTCTGGAGTCCCACCTGCACCACAGTATGACAGACCTGCCATGTCTGGAGCTCTACTTACAAAGACCTCTGAAGGCTTTGTCATGTCTGGTGGACCTTCCAAAAACCTGCCATACTACCCGGTTGGGGAAGCAGCTCCTTATTACCAGCCGGCTCACTACCAGCCTCCCACAGACAACAATCCAAGTACAGGTGACCAGTGCTTTTATGAGACAGGCATATAGTGATTTCTTTTTTATTCCATCAAAAAATATGGGAATTTGGCCCTGTGTTATCTTATGTCTAAATCCCCAGAGGGGAACACCTAGAAGACCTGACAGGGGAGTTCTGGAGGTGTAGTAGTGGTAGGACTACACCAAGAGTTGTCGTCACCAAGAGTACCCGGCAGGAACCAATTGGGACTGCTGGGTGGCTGGCGTATATAATGGCGTCACCTACCTACATAACTGCTGGGAAGGCTTTATCTGGGCTGATTATAACATCGGTCAGTGGAGACTTCTAGCTGCCTCATTAGGGACCATCCGGGCCAAACATGAGTCCTGTGCAAGTGGAAACAATGTTCGCTGGAATGATCGACTAATGGTTTACATCACCGCAAGAACAATAGGCCTGATGTCCTGCAAACATGGTGCCTTATTGACCAACTTTAATACCTTGTTTTTGGTTTGAAAAGAGTTTTATTGTCTTCCACAATTTTACAAAGTGATTTTAGACAATCTTCAGTATCCATTAGCAATACATTCATTTAACCAAGTATCAATATTATTGTCGCGCTTATACATCAAGCGTAGTTCAATAAATGCGGTATCTAGACAAGTAGATGACAGGATAACAAACAAATTGATAGATAGAGTAAATGAAAGGATGCTACAATACAGACACTTATATACAGTGTTTATACAATAAAATGAAAATGGCAAAAAATAAAAGCACATGACAAATAAGATAATACAATGGAAAAACATTATTAAGTGTGATACATTGTCGACATTCATCTTAAATTACATGATTTGCAATTTGTCTTGAGGCAAAGGCAAGGGACTGAGTACACATATAGCATATCTCATAGATACATTAACACGTATGTAAGAAGCCGAGTCAAATTGAAGTTCTGATTTGATCAGGTCATATTGATCATATTGCTGGGTACCACGGAGTACCCGTAAGTTAAAACTCTGGGGGGTTTTAAAGGTCCAGTGCCGAGGGGTTACTTTATATCAAGTCGCCACCTCTTTACACTGCTTGGCAGGTGATATCAGCTGATATCATCCTAGACCAAACTGAATAGGTTACAACCAGTGTGTCGACATATTCAGGACACGTGAATAACACAATCTCTTTTGTACATGTTCAAATAATACCCATGTTGTCATCATTGTCATCAGTATCAGCGACCAATAGTGAATCATCCCTCAGTTCATCCTCAGATGGATTTTCATTGGGTTTGGTCAGATCTGTGCATCTTTTCAACCTCTGTTTAAACTTGAACTTGCTTTCACTGCGCTGGTACCAATCGCCCAAGAGGTTCCACAGCTCACAGCCTCTGAACATTGGAGACTGTGTGTACAGTGCAGAATGATGTCTTCTGATATTGAACCAAATTTTGTTGACAGATCTAGTCATTCTTACTCTGGGTGTTGTGTCTACCCAGTCAGGATTGTTTGAGTATTTATACATCAAACTTAACATCAGTTCTTGTCTTCTCCTGACCAGATAAGGTACTCCACTTATGCCATGCTTTTCGTCAACACAATATTTTTTGTTTCTATGTCTGAAACAAATATCAAGTCCATCGTTTTGAAGTCTCTGCAGCTTAGCCAGATTTTCTCTGAGTTTCCCCAAACAGAATAGCCGATTAGTTACTGAGTTCTACCTTCCAGATCCCTCAAAACCGGCCTCTTTGAGACATTGGGGACCAGCTAAACGGACCCTATCTCTTAAAACGGTTTGAGACATATAGACCACAATGCACTACCTCAAAAGACACCTAGAAATGAGGTAGTACTTGACATCTTTTAAGACCACACTATTATGTAATCTTCTTAGAGTACATGACTTCCTCAGTTTCTTATGGGATATAGCCTTGTTGCCCGTAATGGCCGTTTCTATGGCAACCACCTCAGGTCCCCCCCCCCACTGGAGGGGCTGACATTTTTCAGTCCCCCCTAGGCAGTTTGAAATTGAGCTTTAGTAACGCGCTGGCTTTATTGCTAAAAAGGAGTACGGTTGTTTTGAACCCCCCACCCTCAAGAGGGGTTCAATTTTTTTTGCCTCCCCCACTTCCCCCCCAAATCAACCAACATCTCCCCGCCCCCGTTGTTAAGAAATGACCACTCCCTAAGTCAGTAGGTGCCCCTTAGAAGCAATGCATGCAGGAGAGCTGTGGCCTAGTTGTGCACCATGTCGTTCTGGTCTGAATCCCTACTTGGGGATTTTTCTGACTGTACTATTCATTTCACCAGCAGCATTCCGTAAGCCGAATATTTATAATATTTCCATAGTGATATATTCAACAATTCTGACGATTTTATTAAATGGGTAGAAATTCAAAAGGTTTTTGCCATTGTTTGGAGTTGACATTTAATTGTTTTATGTAGTTGCTGAAATGGCAAAATATTGAGTAAGTATGTAAAAAGTAATAGGGTCTATATAAGAGCCCTGGAGGTTATATGTATATATTGCGGTGTATAGTGACCACGCCCCCTTTTCTAGGACGCAGCGGCGCCGGGGTCGTGGTAGTTCTGTATAGCCACACTAGGGGTGTGCGCGTCCGTTGTTAGGGACGCTACTGAGCCCACCAGTTGGTTTTCAAAATTTGCTGAGTGAGGACGCTTCCTCCAAAACGACTCTACATGTGTAGGTCCAGCAAACCAACTGAATTTATTATTTGAAAAGGATTAAATACCAGGAGTATTACAATGGCTTCCGCATGGTGCTATGCATGTGGGAAAGACCATGCAGCCCCAAGGGGTAAGAACTATAATAGTAGGGGAGCGGATCCCTCAGAATTGAGTTCTTGTGACCCCCGAAAGTCTAATGGCTATAAATCGTGTATTTGGGTAATTTTGGTATGAGGAATCCATTTCCGGTATCCGTTTGGCTCAAAAAGTGTAGCATCATATCCATTTCCATGGAAACAGAAGGAGTATCCATTTTCCTTAGAAACACCCATTTTCTGGTCAATATATTAACAATTCTGGTCTGTAAACAGGGAAATACCCATGTATTATAAGCAATTGCACCTTTCTGATGATATATAATAATGGGGACATTGAATAAATGCATTATTAATGTCTCTTCAGGAAATGGTTGCCATGGCAACCAAATTCAGATTCACATTTTTTCAAAAATGTAACACTGCCTAAAATAATGACAAAATTTGAGAGCCTTATGGCTGAACATCATGTATTAGGGTAATTTTGTGATGAGGAATCCATTTCCGTTCGGTAATAAGTGTAGCATCATGTCCTTTCCATGGAAACAAAAGGATTATCCATTTTCATTTGAAACGCCCATTTTCTGATCAATATATCAAAGATTCTGGTCTGTAAAGAAGAGAATACCCATGTGTTATAATCAATAGCACTTCTAACACCAGATATATTGACATTAAATAAATGCATTATTAACGTCTCTTCAAAAAACATTGCCATGACAACCAAATTCAGATTCACATTTTTTTGCCAAGCCTACTCAGGGAGCAGTTTTAGTTTTGGAATAGTTTTGCCTCCCCCCTGGAAGAATTTGAATACTACCTGCTTGAATGACCATATTCAAATATGTACCTCTATATTCAAAAAAATGAATCTTGAAAGACAGGATCGAGGGTCATTTCCTCGTTTGGCCTCATAACCTGTAATTAGATTTCCAAGCAAATTGAATGATCCCATTGTTTCCTTGGAAACAGATACAATAGTACACTTCTTGAGCCATTCAAATGCCTGACGTAGAATCTTAACTAATTGATTGACCAAATATGTAATTTCCATCTATCAGATCTACCTCCATTTTGATGCTTCATTGAAGTTACCAACCTGAATGTATACAGACATTGTGAAACAGTCTGGGTGCAGTGTATCTTGGTGGAGTTCTAAATTCAAGATGGTGGGCAAAAATAATGCACAATGGGATTTCTAGTATGTTTCATCCGGTTCTGTGTGCAGGAAAACATCCATTTAGAGTAATTCTGTGTTGCTATAGCTCAAAGGTGGCCAGAAACATAGTACAATTTTTTTAGTTTTTTCTAGGATACTACAAACTTGTAAATCTTAGACTTTTTGGCAACAGTTTGTGATAAAACCATTGATTTCATGTTCAAGTGAATTATGTATGATGTTAGAAGGGATATGTTTTACTAGACATAGATATATTTGTGTTTATAGACCAAAATTTACGATGTCTACCATGAATGTGGGGTTTTCAAGGAAAATTGATATTCCCTCTGTTTCCATGGAAACAGACATCATGCTACACCTTTTGAACCAAAACAATGCCTTAATCAGATTGCTGAGGTCTGTATTGACGAGCTATGTAGTTTTTATACTTTTGACCTCAAATTTGGTACTCCATTATTATCAGTGACTATACAGACCGTGGGACATTTTGTGAGTGAAATATTTAGGTTAGAGTGTATCTTAGAGTTTTGAATTCAAGATGACTGCTAACATGTTGCACTATGGGATTTCCAATATTTCAAATTAGATTATCACTGCTCGGAAACAAACATATAGGGCTGTGTCTCATGAGTTTGTAACAATTGAAACTTCTTTGACCAGGTGTCGTCTTTGACCTGTGTCATCTTTGACGGGTGTAGTCTTTGACCAGCAGGTTTTAAAATGGCTGAAATGGGAGCCATGTACACAGAAATGCCGGGAAGTTTGTAGTTTATAGTGTTAAAATATCCATTAACCTTTTCCCCCCATTTCTGTGTACATAGCTCCCATTTCAGCCATTTTAAAACTTGCTGGTCAAAGACTACACCGGTCAAAGATGACACAGGTCAAAGACGACACCCGGTCAAAGACGTTTCAATTGTTACAAACTCATAAGAGACAGCCTTAGAGTGTTTGATTGTGTCTGTAACTCGAATGGAGCCAAATGTATAACTATTTGTCATTATTTTAGGCAGTCCTAGATTTTTGAAAAAATGTGAACCTGATTTTGGTTGCCATGGCAACCATTTTCTGAAGAGACGCTAATAATGCATATATTCAATGTCCCTATTAATATATATGGTTTTAGAGGTGCTATTGCTTATAATACATGGGTATTCTCTTCTTTACAGACCAGAATCGTTAATATATTGATCAGAAAATGGGTGTTTCAAAGGAAACCGGATAATCCTTTTGTTTCCATGGAAACAGACATGATGCTACACTTTGTGTGCCAAAACAGATACCAGAAATGGATTTCTCATTACAAATTCACCAAAGTTCATGATTTTCAGCCATTAGGCTTTCAAATGGAGCCCAAGATATGACTATTTGTCATTATTTTAGGCAGTCTTACATTTTTGAAAGAATGTGAATCTGAATTTGGTCGCCATGGCATCCATTTTCTGAAGCAACTTTAATAACACATTTATTCAATGTCCCCATCATTATATATGATGTTAGAGGTGCTATTGCTTATACAACATGGGTATTCTCCTGTTTACAGACCAAAATTGTTAATATATTGACCAGAAAATGGGTGTTTCTAAGGAAAATGGATACTCCTTCTGTTTCCATGGAAAAGGATATGATGCTACACTTTTTGATCCAAACAGATACCAGAAATGGATTCCTCATACCTAAATTACCCTAGTGCAAGATTTTCAGCCGTAAGGCTCTCATATGGAGCCAAATATATGACTATTTGTCATTATTTTAGGCAGTCTTAATTTTCTATAAAGAATGAGAATCTGAGCTGGTTGTCATGGCAACCATTTTTTGAAGCAAGATTTATAATGCATTTATTCAATGTCCCCATCATTATATATTGTAATAGAGGTGCTATTGCTTATACGACATGGGTATTTCCCTGTTTACAGACCAGAATTGTTAATATATTGACCAGAAAATGGGTGTTTCTAAAGAAAATGGATACTCCTTCTGTTTCCATGGAAACCGACATGATGCTACACTTTTTGAGCCAAACGGATACCAGAAATGGATTCCTCGATGATACATTTTAAAACCCAACCAAGAGTTAGGCAGGCATATAACGCCGTTCATAGGCTATGCCAAAGGGATTTAAAATTATATATAAAAAAAATAAAAATAATAATAATAATAAGTTGGGAGAATTCCTGAGGAATTGGAGTGTTGTTGTTGTTGTTGTTGTTGATATTTTTATTGGCATATTAAAAATGTTACATGGGAACTTTTTCATTTAATAGCCATAGATGAGAGTAATATGTCTGCTTTAAGAAAACAGACAGATTTAGTTATTTACAAATCGACAGTTAGTTATCACACGAGTCCATCCAGGGTGTCTTAGGCACCACTACAAGGTTTTTAGGCTTTGAGTTTCTTAATGAAGTCTTTGTACGGCAGGCGTTGAGTTTCCCCTGGTAGCTCGTCCCATAGGGGGGCTCCACGGTATAGTGGGCTCTTGTCAAAGATGCCTTTCTTTGACCTAGCTACTTTCAGTCGCACTTGGTTGTTTCCACGCAGCTCTCTGACATGGGGGATAATGTTGTCCTGGTTTCTGGTCATCTCGGTAGGTGCGTCAGCAGGCACCGGTTCCTTCCCGGGAGTAGCTTTGGGACACGGTTCCTTGTATGGAGCGCATCAATGTCAACACCTCTGGGGTCCCTGATACCCTCGCTGAGTCGAAGGGCATCGTTCTGGAGTGTCTGCATTTTCCTGACCGCCCACACTGGGCCTCCATCCACCACAAAACCGCAGTAATCCATTATACTGCGGATCATAGTAGTGTAGACTTGTACCGTTGTTTCAGTGTCTGACGCCCGTTTTATGCGCTTCAACTGCTGTAAGCCACTGCGCACCAGGTTGATTCTTTTCTTGAGATGCTGACCAAAACCGAGGTAGCGATCGATGGTTACTCCCAGGTAGCAGAACTGAGCCACCACATCCAAGGGCTGGTTGTTTAGGTAGAGGGTCACGTTGTCTAGGTTGGGCGGTAGCCTTTGGGAGTAAGACCACAGTACTTGAGTCTTGGAGGTGTTGACAGTGAGCTTGTTTTTAGTACACCAGGATCCAACTCTGGTGAGGTCATCTTGCAGCAGTGACCGTACCCGGTCGACGTCCTTTCCTGAAACGATCAGAGCTAGGTCGTCGGCATAGAGGAAGTACTTGGAGTTCACAACTACATCCTTTACATCGTTGATGTAAGCAATGAAGAGAAGCGGGCCGACCACGGACCCCTGCGGCACCCCTCTGTCCACTGGTAGGCTCACAGATATGTTGTCGTTGGCTCTGGTTTGCTGTTTTCGTCCTTGTAGATAGAAACGGAGCCATTCAATGAATGCACCGCCCAGGTTGAATGATTCGAGCTTGTTTAGTAGGATCAGGTGGTCGACCGTGTCAAAAGCCTTCCTCATATCAAGGAAGACCACGGCCGACCGCTGACTGTTGTTACGGGCAGTGTACATCTCATGAAGCAGAGCAAAGACCGAGTCCCCGGTGCATCGATGGGGCATGAAGCCTGACTGCTGCGGTGAGATAATTTCTTCCCTGAGGAGGTGGTCCATTAGCTGACCATGTATTACTTTTTCGGCAATCTTATTGCAGAGATTCAGGAGGCAGATAGGACGCCAATTGCTGACATCAGTAAACGGGCCGCTCTTTGGTAGGGGCACTATGGTGCCAGTCTTCCAAATTGCCGGGATACACTGACACAGGATTGTGCTGTTGATCAACGCTGGGGCGATGCTAGGGACCGCCTTGAGCGCATCCTGTATAACCTGGGATCTCACATGTTCAATGCTGGAGCTCTTCGAAGGTTTAATGGCTAACACGAGTCTCTTAAGTTGGTCTTGGGAAGCACAATGCAATTCACTGGGTTCAAACCTTCTGCCATTGCCAGCTTGAGCCTGGTCAATACCAATTACATTGACACCAAAAGCCGCAGCAAGCTCATTTCCGATGTTGCAGTAATACGAGTTGATGTAATTTGATGTTTGGTCTTTGGGTATTTCAGTACCGTGCTGGTCTTTAAGTTTGATTTCTCCAGCTCGCGTCACACCCTTCCAGAGGGTATTGATCACCCCCCAGAACCTGCGGGGGTCATCACGGTATCTGTCGAGATTGTCGAGCACGGCTTTGCGTCGGTTGTTGGCGAGTTTCAGATCTATCCTCCTAGTCAAGTCAGTGATGACAGCGATGTAGGGATTGTAGATAATGACCAGATGTCACAGATCGTCCTGATTTGAACTTTTTTCCTTCTCCAATCAATAAAATCTTCCAGATGTCATATAAAGTTATCTTTTTGGTCTAGTATGATCGGGCTTGGATAGATCTACGAGGGAAACCATGGTTTCACTTATGTCAGACCCTTATTTAGGGGGCCAGGGGGGCAAAAACACCCAAAAAAGGGCCTTTTTTCACAAAAAATAAATAAATTTGACATTATGCTGTAAGTACCCCTCTATAAATAGAGCTATCTGCACATATCTTTTTTTTGCCAGTTCCCCTATATGGTACGGAACATTTTAAGACCATTTAGGCCTATGTGACATGCCTCTACCTAAATATAAATGTAGTATGAACATAATAAAGCTATTGCAGAAAAAGCCTAAATTATGTACCTATACAATAAAAAAAAATTGTAAGTCTACCTCCAATAGCATATCCTGTAGAGCCCTTTGACTTTTGGCCATGTTCCAGGGGTAGTCTGACCATAGACACGACTGAGCCCAAGCTTCCACTCCTAGCCTCCATGCATTATATATTTAATTATTGTCCATCACATATAAATGTTCCCCTATATGGAAGGAAAGATCCCACACAGTAACAATATTCCACCCCTGCCATGGCCATATGTAGACACAAGAGAGCCCTAGTAGACACGACTGAGCCCGAGTAGACACGACTGAGCCCGAGTAGACACGACTGAGCCCTTTGATGAAAAGATACTAAGGGGACACATTATGCACATCTCAAGTTGTTTCTATTATAACCTAGAATGTATTATTCATATTTAAAAAGAAATTTCCTGGTAATTTTGGCTTATAGATCAGAAGACTTTGTTATATACCAGTTATCACAGTAGACACGACTGAGCCCTCCTTATAAACCTTTCAATCAATATAACATGCTCCAAACCATAAACAGTCAATTCCTACTTTATTGTAGCCATTCTAGTACAAAAACCCTATAAAATGCACCATTTTTCATAGGGAATAATCCCAGATACATATAAAATTCCTACACTTTATAAAGAGGGCTCAGTCGTGTCTACATGCACCTACATATGACCCTGTACTGTAGATTTAATAATGATATTTAACCTACCCAAATATATAATCTATAATCCCAAACAACTATACTATTTGTATAAAAAATGTTGAAACCCTATTCAAACATTTACTTTTGAGCCCCCTGGCAGCTCAAATCCAGACGATTCATGACATTTGGTCGTAGACACCACGCCCACGAGCTCTCCTAGACTTCTTGTAGGCACGTTTACGTCTCTGGATGTAGGCTAATACTTCTGGAGTGAATTCTGGGCTCGAGGCACTTTTCACAGTTCGTGTAGTAATCGGGCAGGCTTGGTCTAAGTAACGAGACACAGAGGCAATGACACGATGGTACACAGTCTCAGGATCATCCTGGTCTGTCAGGTCCTGTATTCCATCAGCCCTTAGACACTCTTCCAGATCAGCCTTGTTGTAGTTTATGTAAGATCGTCCGGTGATTGTTGATGTGAGATGCTTGATCTTTCGCTGTTTCTTGATCACGTAGATGGGGGTATGGTCGCTGATTTTATCATCCATTAGACCAACTTGCTTCACATGTTCTGCATTTGTATAGACATGGTCTAATGTGGAGCACCCATGTATGGGGTGACGGTAGGTTGAGGCGGTCCTCAGATAGGTCAGGCCAGTATCATATAGAAAGGTTGACATATGCCGGTACTTGGCAGTTCTCTGGGCTCTGGTGTTCACGTTAAGATCACCCATGATCCATACCTCTCTGTTCCCGACGATAGGAGAGCGCATCATGTTGGTGAGCTTTCTGTATGCGCGAGTGACATTTCCACGGGGCGGCTTGTAAACAGTCAAAATAATACGTTGTTTCTGGCCTGGGTAGGTGGTTAAAATCCCCACCACCTCAAGGTCGCGGTCGGCTGCACACAATTCCGGGCAAAGCACACTGAAACAAGCATATTCGTATTTGACGTATAGGGCCACACCACCCCCTCTATGCCTTCTACTGTTTGGGCGGTCAGTTCTGAATAGGGCCATGTTGGGCATATTGACATGCACAGAGGCAATAGAGTCATTAAACCAACTTTCTGAAACTCCTATATAGTCTAGTCCGTGCGCTAGCCTGGCCAACTGATTTATTTTGTACTCCAGGCTTCTAGCATTCAGTGTTAATAACTTCAGTCCTGATTCTAATCGAAGGTTATCAAAACTGAGTCTGGCCATAGTGGCTTCTTGTTGGACAAGTGATAAGTGTCGAGTGAGTGGCCAAGGGGCCAAAGGGGTGCAATTACTCAGGTACAGAGTTGCAATGTGTACACTGAGTGAGGCCGGTCGGTGGGGAATTCCCTGTGTCCGGTCTAAGGGGGGGGGGTATAGCTACAGAATGCGTAGCCACATCTCCCTGGTTGGTGCAAAGAACATATATGATATACCACTGTGCGAGAAAATTCATAGATCACATCAGTGATCAGACAACAGTCTCAGTGCTTAATGCTGTTTATTCAGAACAACCAGTTACGTAGGCTAGGCCTTCACATTTCCACTGTGGCCACAGGCACAGGAGACCTGTTTGAAGTCAAAACTTTATGACGCAGTGTATCTTAATTATAGATCGGTGCTCCTTTACGATGTCAGGCACTCTCCATTTTCATACTAGGTGCTGCCTTAACTAGCGGTGAAATTAGTGTTTATCTTCCGATACAGTCCTACCGGTACAACCAATAACAATCTAACTGAAATGTTCGAGTTAATTTGTTAATTGGCACTCCACTCAAGTTCAGATTGTGTGTGAAATGTTAATGGTAATAATAATAATAGTAGTCGGGCTCCCTCCATGGTAGCGCGTTCATAGTACAGTGGGAGCTGGCGAGATAGTCAGTCACACTGAATAGGGCTTCTTTGTCTTGCTTGCGGGATGCATTTTGGTAAATCCCGGTTTCTTTTTAATGTTTCGTTACATTGTGTGACCCTCATTTAGGTCGCTGTCAACCATTTAATTGGTATTAGGCAGCTTTAGTGCAGTTCAGTAACTTTGAAATAACAGGCACAAACGTAGTGGCATTGATCAAGTAGTAACTTTGAATAATCATACAAGCCTCATAAGAGGGCAGCAGCAGGTAATTGAGTATCAGTGGTACACATTAAAGATGTTATATGGACGTAGTCTGTCACTCTATGATAAGATAATGCACAAATTATATACAAGTTAAGTGGGGAGATCCACTGATATATGTGTGGCTCTTGGGGCCTTGCATAAACATAGTCTAGTCGGCGAGGGCTGGGCTCAGTCTTGAAGTAGCATATAGTGATCACCGATAAAATAATCAGTGTATCAGAGTGCACCTATATGGTGCAGTTAACAAATGCTGGCTGCGATAAAATAATCTCAGCAACATTAGTCATACACCATGGAGATTGCGTTCAGGTTGTGATGAGCCAGTGTAGGTAGGAGGCAGCAACGTAGTCGTCGGTCAGGCTATCACTGATAAAATAATCAATGTTTCACAGCCTCGTGATGTAGTAGTTTCAGTGGATAGTTGGTGTTGTACAACTGGAGCTTAGATAAAATAATCACAGCAAAACCAATTGTACAAACATAGAGCTGGGATTCTGCTGGCACAGATGTCTGGGCCCGACTTGATAATGTAAACCAGTGGCAGTTGTTTCAGGTGTAGACAAGGCTGGATACACTCCCGGTGCACAGTGGTTATTACTTGTTAATCAAAGGAAAATAAAATAATTTTCCAATGAGCCAAGATTTAAACCAGGGGGGCAAGGCTAGGAGTCACACAGTCAGCAAACGATAAAATAATCATGAGTGACTTATGGACACACTAGCATTGACATATCTAATCATAGATAAAATAATCTAGAGGATTAGATACCTTTGCCAATTGGCGCTATCTTTATCCAAGCTGGCTGCAATTAGCTCAGCGCACCTTAACTGGGCAGCAGGAGATGGAAGATAACCTTCGACCAGGTGATCATAGATTTGGAAGTGACCCTTTTTGGGGCTGTACTTGTTGGTGATACGGTCAGTGTACGGTAGATGTACACCAAACCTGGCATTTAAGTCTAGAAGCCCATGATTTATTTTCTGGATACAGTCTACCATTATTTCCTGGTGGGGGTGCATATTGGTTGAGTGGGGGTCCACAATCCTGTTGATGTGGGCCCCATATACTGCACAGTTTATGATCTTGACTTGCGGGTTCACAATAAATGCGGACTCGACCAGGGCCTCATACATACCACAAATGAGCTTCGGGGCATATTCTTGATGGGAGTGTCTGAGGGTGACACTTCTAGTAGGTTCCAGTTTCATATTTAGGAGTTCATTTATACCGCCCATGACTACTACAGCATTCGGGGGCCGTGCAGTCGTGTTTGGGTCGATCATAAACTTGATAACCGTTGAAATATCCTCTAACCGACCATATTCCACTGTTTCTGTGTGCCTCAGTCCGGGGCAGAGCGGTGACAGATGTTCATATAAGCCTTGGACACGTTTGTCCCCCACAATATCGAAAATATACATGATTTCAATCGATCGATGCACCGGGCGATAAACGAGAAAGTTGTTTTTGCGTTCACTCCAGCAGAGCGCCTACGATTGGAGCGTCGGCTGATCCGTGTTACCCGGTGAGCCCGGCGTCTCCGCGCACTCTCCTCCCTGAGCCTGTGTAGCTTTTCCCGCCTCTGTGAGGGACGCTTCTGCGGCCCGCAGTTCGTCGCGCAGGTCCTGCAGTATAGTACCGAGGGCATTATTTCCGTCCCAAGTAAACTCCTGGTACTTTTGACTATTGTAGGAAGCGTTGCCACCCAAGTAGGCGTCCACCTCTGCAAAGATGAGGGGCTCATCAGTGTCAAGCAGGGCTGACCTCTCATCTCTGTTGTACTTGAATTTGATGTACTAGACCTTTTTCATGATATCATGCTTCCCGTCCTTCCATTTTTTTCCGCCATTGTAGGAGTTTCCCTTTTCTCTAGCACTTAGGCCATTTTCGGTCGCAAGTATTGCATCAGCGGCCGGTTGGTTGTCAATAAGTTTGCACTTCAGCCATTGAAACAATTGCTCCGCACAGTGAAAGTCAGTGTCATCATACTGCAGGGCTATCGGGTAGAGGGGGCTGAAAATGCTTTTGGACCCACAAAATGTCAGGCCCGAGGCAGTTGATTGCTGGTAGAGGGGCATGATGCCCCCGTTTCTTTGCTTGCGGTTTCTCTCGTCTGACAGGGTGGGGTCTGGAACTTCCGGGGAAGTTGGGCGGAGATGACCAGGGGGGCGTGGTGCAGCGGTTGGGGTAGCTGGGGGTATGACGTGACCCCGGGGTGGGCGCTCTCTCTGGTTGGGGACTGTTAGGGTGGCAGGTCTGAAGCGTTCAGGGATTCTGTAAGGTAATCTCCCGTCGTAGAGGGTGTTTGCAATTTCTATACTGGTGCCACGGAGGTAGACCTCAATGTCTTTGGATCTGCAGTGCTTTGCAATCTGCCGCAGAACATACTTGATTCTTCGTGTTTCTCCATCCTCATCGGCATTTACAAATATTTTGCTACCTACAAGTGAGGACTTGGCCCTCATGCAATCATCGCGCATCCAGATCTCTCTGAAGCTCACTACCAGAGGTGGTGGAGCATCATCTTTTGGGAAGCGTCTGATAAGCCTGGAGATATGTATGATGTCTTCCTTTGTGTTTTTAAGGCCCATTCTCACTAGGAGGTCAAGGACTTTATCTTCAAGGATCTCATCAGGTGTGACGTCGATGCCCTCCACGATGATGGTTTGTCTTCTTGGCGGCCTGTTGTCTGGACCCGGCTCATTATCTCTTTGAGGGCCCCGTGGTGGGAGAAAGATGGGTTGGTCGACCTTGGTTGCAATGGATTGGTGTTTTAACTTTAGTGCGTCGATTTCAACTTTCTGTGCCCCAAACATGGTTCTAAGATCCTCTATGTCTTTACTGGTTTTGTGTGTAGATTCTTGATGTGTGTCTTCCAATCTACTTATTTTCCTATTCAGTCTCTTGTGGGAGCCGGCCATCAGGTTTTGAAGTCCCGTCAGTCTAGTATTGAAGGTAGCATGTAGACCACTTACTAACTGAGTCATGAAGCTTTTCGTGACTCCCCCATCATCGTCTGCCCCCTGCGCTGATAGCTTTTGGACGTTGTTGTACCCAGCACTGTATTCTTGCTCATCAGAGAAGTCCAGGGCATCGTCGTACAGGCTGCCATCATCCCACTCATCAATCAGGGTAATTGCAGTTTGGGTGGTATGTCCTTTATTCATGTTGCTGTCTGTGGCGCTACACTGGGGCACCAGATCAATTCCTCGTGTATGAGAATTGACTTCTGCTGGGACCCCTTTGTTCCTTTTGGCACTGTGATAAGAAGCAGAGTTAATAGGTGGTGAGCTACTTGCCCTCCTTTTTAGTTGTAGTTGGGGGGTGGGGTGTGCCTTGTAGATCAGTGTCTCTGGGAAGGGAGATTTCCTAGGTCTACCTTTGGGCCGTGCACTTTTTGATGACGCTGGAGTAATGTACTCACTATAGGGTAGATCATGAGCACCTATATCATCATTGTTCACCTTTGATCTAGTAGATCGTCTTGCCTTGTTCGCCGTTGAAGTCATGCTATTCACAGTGCCGTATACAGTGGGTCAGGTAGTATAATATACTGGAGCTGACCTACTGTGCAGTGTTGTGTAATCCTAGGCATTGATGTTTACCGCTTCAGTGGTCACACCTGTGTGTACCTGTGTGGCCTTAATGGCTACTGGGTGGCCTGTACTACCTGTGGCCGGCAGGTGGGTAAATCCATTCTCATCAACAGACCAGGTCCAGCGATTCATTTAAACAGGGATCTACCTGTGGACCGGGTGTTTAGATATATGTAGTCGGCAGGAGAGGCTTGTACAGTTCCATTGAAGCATATACACCGCCTGGAGGGAGCCGTGTTTATGCTGAACGTCCGTGCGTGTCCATGTTCCTACTCTTTCCCAATAAGTGATGTAAGGGACTAAAGAAGGGAGATGATGGAGGAGAAGTAGGACTATTGATGTTGTAGAATTTGGAACTTGTGCCATGAAGGCAACATTGAATGTGTAGGCCTCCCTTGAGGAAGGGACCCTTTGGTATATGAAGGTCCCGTTTTAGGGTGGGACAATGGTTGGTGTAACACATAACAAGAACAAAAAACATGACAGGACAAACAATGGACAACATGAATCCAACATGAAGTGTGGGGGTGAGGGAAAAGGTATGTTGAAAAAGGGGAGAAACTATGCCCAAGTTGGGCGAGGAATAGAGATGAGATGAAAAGTAAATGAGGGAAAAGAAGTGGGGAAATATCTAACCCTTTTGTGATATAAAACTAGCTAATAGTAATTGGTAACTCGTTAAAAGCTCCCATGTGCTTCTCACCAGAGAAGCTGCTGGTTGTCTCTGCAGAAGATGGCAAGAGGTTTGTATTGTTCCTCTGCCGCCCTCCTTATTACCTCAATGGCTCTTAGGCGTTCTGAGAGGTGGGGGAAAACATTAACTGGGTCAACCAGATGGGTTATGGACCTTCTGTTAACCTGAGTACAAGAAATAAGTACATGAGCCACAGAGAATAGAGCTTCTCCACAGGCACAGTCCGACCTGTTGGGAATGACCCCCCATCTCCGATAGTCAAGTCTGAAGCGTGTGGCGGCTGATTGCCATGACTTGACAGGCAACCGCGGTGCAGCCGGGAGTACTGAATGGATAAGAGCATTCCATAGCCTGGATTGAGAGTTAGGATTTTTCTTAGCATCCTCTGCTTCCCTAGCTTCATCCCGAATTTCTTTCTCTGAGAGCATTTTGTTTCTAAGAATCCTTTTTATTTGGATTTTGGACTGCTTACTTCTTCTAGTTGGAGGGGTAGGAAGAACAGCTGCCTCCCTGGCTAAGCTGTCTACCCTCTCATTGTGTTTAAGCCCAACATGTGAGGGGACCCAATGCAGGACTGTGACTAGACCTCTGTCTTGTCTTGCTAAGGCCAACAATTGTATGCTTCTAGCCAAAGGCTTCTCAGAAGGACCATTTGCCAGTTTCTGAATGCTGCCCAAGGAGTCTGTGTGGATAACTAGATCCTTGTCAGACCACCGTTTAAGAGACATGTCAATAGCGTGAAGTTCTGTGCTAAGGGTGCTTGCACCGTCAGTGACTCTCTCCCTCAGAACCTCTGGAGGGTGGCTGTGTGGGTGGAAGGCCGCTGACCCAGCCCTACCTGAATTAGGCATCACACTGCCATCAGTGAAGATATGGTGAGCATTTGGGAAAGTCTCAGACAGATAGCTAATTTCCTCCTCTGCTAGTGTTCTGAGAGAGATGGCTGGAACTTCTTCCTTCTTGAAACTCCCGGCAACAACCTTGACTAGGAAGGGATTTACCTCCAGAGGGTTGCAGGGTTCTTTTATGACTGGCTCGAATAATCTGGCCCCAGCCTGATAAGCTTCTTGGGTGAGGATTTGGAAATTCATGCTAAGTCTCTCTATGGCTTCATGTTGGGGAAGATGTAGTCCTTTGAAATGGTCCACTAGGGCCATGCCAAGATTGGAGTCCACCTTGGAGGCCATTGAAGCAAGGAAGGACCTTCCAATGTATGAGACCTTATCTCTAATAGAGGGGAGATTAGCGTCTTTTATTATAAGAGTAACTTTGGCAATTCTGGGTGCCCCTATGAGAGTACGAGAGGCGGAGAGTTGGAGATTGTCCAGACGCCTGAACAGTCTGTCAAAATCCCTTTTTTCTTTCTTGGAAGAGAGGGGATGAGGAGAAAGGGAATAAAGAGCCGGGGCTGCATAGTCAACCAAGGAGACAATGGCCTGTTGGTAGAAAAGAGTGAGGTTGGTTTTGTTTGCGCCCCAAGTAATCTGACTGATGCTCCTCATGACATTGAGGCGTGCTGACATTCTGATGTTGAGAGACTTAACCTGAGCAGCAAAAGTCAACCTTCTGTCAAATATTATTCCAAGGTACTTGTATGTATGTCTCCACTCCAGGGGAACACCATCCAGCAAAATAGAGGTTGGTGGAGAGTATTTGAAGTAGCTCATGGCAGTGGTCTTACTCCCAGAGATTTTAAGACCCAACTCTTTGCATTTGCTGCTAACCATATTAATGGCTCTCTGGGCCAGTTCCAGAGCTCTGGTGGGGTGAGAGATAACTATGGCAAGATCTGCCGCGTATGACAACACTTCAGCATAGTCCAGAAGTAGACTGTGAACCTCGTTTACCACCATATTGAATATGGTTGGTGAGAGGATGGCACCTTGTGGGACTCCCCCGTCAGTGGGATGATAGGAAGAGTTGCACCCCTGAAAGGCCACTCTAGCTGAACGGTCTTGTAAGTAAGCCTTCAGGTAGGAGAGTAACTTTCCATTAACTCCTCTTAGTACAGTAATTTTAGATTTCAACATCGAATAAATTCAAAGAAAGCTGAAAACTTCAGGATTGGTTGGGTTTAGTACTAGTATGAACATACTAAAAGTCCTCAGTTGTCCTGGGCTTGGCTTTTTTTTTAGGTGAAATTCTTTGTTTTTTGTCGCTGGAGGCTGAAAAATTCATTTAATTCAAATTAAAAAGCATAACTACATAACAATATATGAAAAAAAAGTCTGGCAGATGATCAGAAAGTAAGCATATGAACGTTTTATTACAGCAAATTATGTCAGAGTACCATTATATTGCATAACAAGTGTCAAATATGCATTTTGCGACAAGTAATTCTCAATCAATCAGAAACTACTCCCTGCGTAGTACTGACTACTATCTGTGTGTGACAGTCAGTCTACTTCATCTTGCTCTATTGAAGCAGCATTCAGACAGTCCACACCAGCACAAATACCACACATTGTGGAACATGGCACTCCTAGCTTTCTGCACCCACACTGCCGCTGACACCCCTTCTTACAGTTGCAACTAATCATGTTGAGGATCTTGTCAGGTGCTGCTGGTAGATCTGTGGGGACAGGTAACAAGGTACCATTTTCTAACTTCCAGCCCCAGTCTGTAGACAGCAGTTTATTTCCCATCCAGGCTTGAACTTGATGGTAGGTTTGGAAAGAATGTTGTTTTGCGGCAGCAATTGTTCGGAGTAAAGTAGCCAGTTCAAACGACATTTTGATTGACTGGCATGCTATGGTCTTCTTGTAATTATTGTACCTAACCTTGTCAATATTCTCTGATTTCTCACCACTATATAAACAGAGGAAGAACCTTTCATCAGCTTGAGCTACCTCATCATGACTTGCATTTGGATCATTGAAGATCTCCATTTCTTTTCTCAGATCAATGTTTTTTCTCAGGAGTTTGAATACAGTTTTCTTTCCTTTTCCAAACGGGGCAGATGTTGTATCACATCCTGATACTGAATGCAGAAAAAGGAGGTGGTCTTTAAGGTCACCTAGGGCATCTTGAAGCTGTTGTATATCATACAGTTTCTGTACATTACCTTTACCAGGCTCTGATTTGTTCTGAATTTCCAGATGAAAGGTGGTTGTCCCCACAATTAGAGCAGACAGGAGCAGCCTTGCTCTCACAGTCCTTCAACTCATGTGGGCCTGAACACCAAGGACATATCTGGTGACTGTGGCAGTCGTCAGTAAGATGACCAAGGCCCTGGCATTTTCAACACCTGGCTGGCCTGTAAGGTGCCCTATCTAGAATAAGATCGCCAAAGTCAGTATTCAGCTTATCTGGTAGGGAAAGGGCAGAAAGGATACGTATGGCTTTAACCCCATTAGGGGTCATAACTGTCCACTGTATATTGCGGATAGCTTTGTGGTTAGCCTTGACTTTATCCCATACAGCTTGGGCCTTTGATTCTGGACCCTGAAGCTCTTGAGGACAGTCCCATATAACATAAGCATTATGTTTGGAAGGCCATATAACTGGTTTAACCTGCTTCCAAGTCTTCTTTTGCCTTCTGTTTTGAACCAAGGTAAAAGGTGGACTCCCCTCCTCTGTCTGAGCAGATATGGGTGTTTGAGGCTTGTCTGAACCATCGGCAGATGATTTAGTATCATCTCTCTTCTTGGTAGGATCTGAGGCCTTATGGCTGTCAAGAGTGACATTGTCTTGTTCTACAGGTTTTCCATCCTCTTTGATGGTTGCTTCGAAGAAGGTAAGGGTAGGTCTCAACTTTCTGACTTCTTTCCAGTTGAGGTCTGCCCAGTAAAAATCATCCCCATGATCCTTTAACTCGCTGTAGAGCTTAGAACTGGTGGGGATGCGGAAAAGAGGACCCCATTCCTCACACTGGAAGTAAGAAATATTGATCTTCCTATGATCAATTTTGAGCTTGTCCATGAGAGGGATGGGAAGGTCGAGAGGGGAGGTGGGCTGAAAGAAGGTATATCTTTCATGGTTTCTCTTTGCAATATCCTTCTGGTCAGGAACATATTCAGTATACTCAGCTGAGCGAGAGAGACAGATATCTAGAGGTGTGCCTGGGTAAGTAGTGATAAGTTGTTTGCCAGACAAGCTTGTTATGTTAATGCTGGAGGCATTAAGTCCCAGGGAGTTGAGTATTCCATCCTTAAGAAGGGCCAGCTTAGGGTAATCTGGATGGCCAACTGAGGTGTAATAGAGATGAGAGGAGTATTGTCCCCCACACCACGTCCTAGTCTCTTTGGGGAGAGGAAGTCTACAGTGGGTACATTTAGTCAGATTGGACATTTGACCACACTGATGGCAGAGGGCTGGTGCCTTGGGGGAGTGAGGATGGGGTGGATCAGGCACCTCTAACTCTTTATTGCAAACCGTAGTGTTATCTGCACTGCTCTCAAGAGCCCCAGAGTCCCTTGCCATTTTGACAGGGCTCTGACGGGTTGGAGTAGACGCCAAGAGAGGGGTACCCTGTCCACAAGGAATAGAACCAAGTGTTTGTGTTTGACTTTGAGTAGATTTAATGGGAGATGAATATCCTAATTGCGTATCAGGAATATCAGTCTCCACATCGTCGTCCAACTCATCTCCCATTGTATTGATAGCAGTCACACCCCATTCATAGATGTTTTGGAATAGGCTCTGTGCCTCTTCAGCCAAATCTCCAATTTGATCAGGGGAGTAGCCGTACCATGGCGACATCTTTTCTATGATGACTGCTGTCCTGAGAAAATCGTCCCAAGCCTGTAGGTACGGGACTCTCATTCTTTCACTATGTGCAGCATGGCTCGTTATGAGATCAAGAGAGGAGGCCATGACCATAGCAGCACATCCCCTAGTAGGGTTGAGGACACTTTGAAGCTGACTTGCATCTTTCGGCAAACAAGCGTACATATTGCTGATACCTTTTTCAAGGTGGGTGCAATCTATACTAAGGAGCTGGGATCTTGAGGGGTGAGAGTAACGTATGTTGGGTCTTTTCTCCCCTGCTAGATCGAAATAGCCCTCCATCAGCTGACTTGGATTGTTGCCACTGTCACATACGGCCCGTTCATAGCTTGACCCCGGCCCCTAAGAGAGGTCATTGAAGTTTTGTAGGTTTTCAAGTGGTTCAACAAGAGGAGTGTGGTATTGCTCCACCTCCCCCTGACTTTTATCTGTCTGTCCACCTGTTTCCAGGCCTAAGGTAGATGGCTGGATTGGACTTGGATTCACCTTCCTTATGGGGGGTCCAGCAAACACTGTATGATGTATAATTGTATCATTTACCAAATCATTTCCAGTGGAGATGTCTGGTGAGTTTGATTTAACATGAGAAGTCATAGAAGAGTTATTGTGGCCTGTAATTTTAGAGCGGTCATGGACCTCTAGGTCAGCATCATGAGGAAGGTTATAAAATTTCCTTTTTCCTGGTGAGACATAGACTCTACCTTGGGAAGAGTTTCTGCTCTTTCTGCTTCCTGAGGAGCCTGCAGAACTATGTGCATGCTGTTTTGAC
Source organism: Harmothoe impar (assembly GCA_947462335.1). Taxonomy (NCBI): domain Eukaryota; kingdom Metazoa; phylum Annelida; class Polychaeta; order Phyllodocida; family Polynoidae; genus Harmothoe; species Harmothoe impar. The sequence goes on from CANHQG010000141.1 coordinate 29,070, forward strand.
CTCTGAACACCCTCCTGAGAGGGGCCCACAGCCTCTCTGAGGGCGTTGATTGGTAACATAATGTTACAGCCTTTAGGAATGTAGAAAAATGTAAATATTGTGTGTTAAGTGTGAAATAGACTCCACATAAAGCAGCCCAAATTCACAACTTTGATTGACAACATAAAAGCTACTAACAATATCTAAATGAAGTAGTGAGACAGTGAGAGAGAAATCTCCCACAAAGTGAAAGGGAGGAAATGATGCGAAAATAGAAGAAATATCCCCAAAAAAATGAAACAGAGTTCACTTAGAAGTGGGTTTCTGTGAAGTGAGATATTGGGAGATGCAGCACACTCAGGTATTCCCTATGTGGCCTATATGACAACAGAGCTAAAACTAGAAATGTCCATTTCAAACTGAAACTCAACCCTCCACACACATAGGACTGGAATAGAAGTAAAATAGAGGATTCCTCTATGGAAACTGTGGTCCTTGAGTAGAGGGATTGACAAAGTAAGGAAGCTCAGATAGCTAAGATAGACATGATTTTGAAAGCAAATACCTCTGGAGCCCCTGTCTGGAGCTACTCCCATACAGAAACTGTAATTTCATTATATAGAACATGCTACTGAGACTACAAATGTCAAAGTAGGTAGTAACCTGTTACTAGGTCCCAAAAATACTGTCATAGGTAAGGGACACACAGTTTGACCTAAGTATATCAAAATAAAAGTAAATGTATATAGTTGTATGGAAAACAGCAAAGGTGCACAATGGGCCCTACAAATGTCAAAGTAGGTAGTGTTCTGTTACAGGGTCCCTATAATACTATTATAGGTATGGGAGACAGTTTCTAAACTAGACAGTATATATCCGATGCATCCAGCAAGAGGTTGTAAGGTGTCCAGGACATTAGAGCAGTGTCCAGGACGTTAGCAGGGTGCCCAGAATGATAGCACGGTGTCCAAGACATCAGCAGGGTGTCCAGGACATCAGCAGGGTGTCCAGAATGTCCCCAGGGTGCACAGGTCGATTGAAGGGTGTCCAGAATGTCAGCAGGGTGTCCAGCACATAAGCAGGGTGCCCAGGACGTCAGCAGGGTGTCCAGGACGTCAGCAGGGTGTCCAGAATGTCAGCAGGGTGTCCAGGACATTAGCAGAGTGCTTAAGACGTTAGCAGGGTGCTCAGGACGTCAGTAGGGTGCCCAGGACATTCGCGGGGTGCCCAGGACGTCAGTATGGGTGTCCAGGACATCAGCAGGGTGTGCAGGACGTCAGCAGGGTGCCCAGGACATCAGGAGAGTGCCCAGGACGTCAGGAGAGTGCCAAGGATGTCAGGAGACTGCCTGAGTGCCCAGGACATCAGGAGAGTGCCTGAGTGCCCAGGAATATCAGCAGGGTGTCCAGCACATAAGCAGGGTGCCCAGGACGTCAGCAGGGTGCCCAGGACATCAGTAGGGTGCCCAGGACATCAGTAGGGTGTCCAGGACATCAGGGGGGTGTCCAGGACGTCAGCAGGGTGTCCAGAATGTCAGCAGGGTGTCCAGAACATTAGCAGGGTGGGCAAGACGTTAGCAGGGTGCTCAGGACGTCAGTAGGGTGCCCCGGACATGAGCAGGGTGCCCAGGACGTCAGTATGGGTGTCCAGGACATCAGCAGGGTGTGCAGGACGTCAGCAGGGTGCCCAGGACGTCAGTAGGGCATCCTGAATAACAGCAGGGTGTCCAGGATGTCAGGAGAGTGCCAAGGACGTCAGGAGAGTGCCCAGGACATTAGGAGAGTGCCAGAGCGCCCAGGACATCAGGAGTGCCCAGGATGTCAGGAGAGTGCCTGAGTGCCCAGGACATTAGGAGAGTGCCCAGAATTGTTAATATATTGACCAGAAAATGGGTGTTTCTAAGGAAAATGGATACTCCTTCTGTTTCCATGGAAACGGATATGATGCTACACTTTTTGAGCCAAACGGATACCGGAAATGGATTCCTCATACCAAAATTACCCAAATACTCGATTTATAGCCATTAGACTTTCGGGGGTCACTGGAACCTATTTTAGAGGCTTTTGACCAGTTTGCTCTCCTACTATAAGGAAGAAGTACTGGCCGGTCACAAGGCATTACCGGCCCGCAGATCCTCCCGCCTGAAGGTAGCGGACGTACGGTCACAAAAGGAGGCCCAGGAGGAGGCCATGGAGGCCGCCAACAAAAGCTTATCAGAGCTTCACCTGGAGAAGTTTAGCAGTCGGGCGGATTACCTCGAGTACCTGGAGGCGCTGGACGCGGACCAGGAGGAGCAAGCGAGGATCGATGCTTTGGAAGAGAAGATCTGGGCGCGCATCACGGGACAAACCGCACAGGGCAGGGACAAGTCGAGGGACAAGTCAAAAGACAAGCCTCCGCCTTCCAGAGATCCTACTCCCGACCCTAGGACAAGCACTCCACGCCTTTTTGACCTGCATAGTGAAGGTAGAGACAGTTCCGCTGAGCGCATTTCAAGACGCAAAAAGAAATTTGACTTGAAGAGGTTTACTAGAGGCCGTGAGCCTAGATCTTTGTCTTATGCTGAGTTGATGTACATATCCCTCAACTGGGCTTGTATCGGTATAGATGATCATACCTTTTCTGATTTGGAGGACATCAAAAAATTCCTCCTTCTAGCAACCTGTATGAAGAGTCAGCATACGCTGAGTACGGTGGTAATATACGGGAAGAATGTATATGGGGAAAGGACATCGACAAGTTTTGATTTGGCTTAGAATTTGTTGAGAAAAGATATTTCGGCACAGAGGGCTTGAAAAAGGTGAAAAAAGATTCTCAAAAAGGCAGAAATCAGGGGGGTACCAGAGGTAGGGGTAGAGGCGCTCCCAATGGCAGGGGCAGAGGCGCATACAGTCAGAGCGGTGGTCCACCGCCAGGTAAGTTCAGCCAGGCTGTAAGAACCAATGAATATGGGGATATCGTCCCCTGCAATAGATTCAATGGGGCTGGCTGTGACTCCAGGGCGTGCGCCTTCGCTCATATATGTAACAAGTGCCATGACCCTACTCATAGAAGCGGGGACTGCCCCAATGTTCGTATGCATAAAGCATAGGACAACGGCTCACCTGATTGCATAATTCCTACTGTTGTGACTACTTGCAATACACCCCCGCACGCTATGCAGGGTTCTAATAAGGCCACAGTGATTGATTGCACTTCTGATGTTGACTTGAATCATGATAGTTTTGTATGGGCCGCTGCCCCAGGAATTAATTGCGAGGGTGAGGAGGTGTATATTAACACTGGTGACTCAGTGGTTGACTTCCCTATTGACCTAAAGGTAAATGCAAACCAGCTGATCAGTGCTACAGCTAAGCAGTCAGATGTTAACATTATAGACACACACAAGTCGGGTTGGCCGCTGTCCAACCAAAATGAATGTATTTCTGTAACTATACGAGAGTCAAAGGGTCCCCGTGCCACAGTGTTTGATGTATATAAGCGCTGTTTTGATGGTATTTGTGCATGTAAATATGTATTAGATGGCTCCCCTATTACACTAAAACCGTGCAGGGTATATAGTGAATGTTTTATGTGGGGCGAGGTTGATTGTAATTGGCAATATTTGCTAGAAGGATCGGTATTTGGTTTCAGAATTGTAAACCCAGAGTGCCCTCGTGTATATGAAAATGAGAATTATAATTCTATTTTGAAGAGTGGTAACAGAGACTTCATGTCCGCGCGCCTGAACAAGAGGTGGATAGAGGTCAAATTCTGGTGGCTGAAACTAAACCGAGATGTATCCATGCTATAGGAGCTATTGATAAGAAAAAAGATTCTCAAGATGGGAAAGTTAATATTAGGCCTATTACCGATTGTTCTCGTAGTGGTACTGATGATTTGCCTGTTAACGCCTATTGTAATGAGATTTGTGAGAAATTTGTGTACAAATCAATTGACGATGTTTGTGACTTACTAAGGGAGTCAATGTGGCTCAGTACCACAGATATAAGCGACGCTTTTGGGAGCCTTCACATAAACTATGGTGACAGGCAATACCAGGGTCTGAAATGGGACCTAGGTGATGGGGCAGGTACCGTTATTTATAATGATGCTCGATTGTGTTTTGGTATGGCATCTGGCCCCTATGTTTTTAACTCTGTGTCAGAGTTCATTGTAAGATGTTTGTATAGGAAAGGTTATGATAATATTGTCAATTACTTAGACGACTTCCTGGTCATGAATATTGATAAGGACATGTGTATTACTATGCAACTTCAATTGTTCAGAGTGATAAGGCATTTGGGATTTGCACTCTGGTTCAAAAAGATTTCACCTGTTTCTAGACAGGTGGTATTTCTGGGCATTGAAATTGATAGTGTCCAAATGAAACTGACACTTCCTGAAGACAAAATGGCTAGTTTGTTAAATAAATTATCTGAAGCTAATGGTAAATTAAAGCTAACTAAACAAGAGATTCAATCTCTAGCTGGTAGCCCAGCTTATGCTAGTAAGGTGGTGAGAGGGGGCCGCTGCTTTACTCGTCGTATCTATGATCTCTGTAATGTTGTTAAAAAACAACATTATAAAGTAAGGCTCTCTGGTGAGGCTCGTGCTGACATACGTTGGTGGTTAGAATTTGCAAAGCATTTTAATGGGTCGGCTAAAATAATTAGACCTATTACCACACATTTGTCTGTTTACAGTGACTCCTCTTTCTCTGGTTTTGCAGCGCAGCATGGTAGAGATTGGTTGATGGGGGTATGGGACCCGGGGGGCCGCTGCCCTCTACACAATTATGCACAGCACCATTGGGTACCCTCCCCAGCCAATTATAATAAGAATATAAATGAATTGGAATTCTGGCCTGTTCTATTAGCTGCAAAGAGATGGGGAGAATTGTGGGAAAACTGTGAATTGGTGTTTGTTACCGACAATACTCAAGTTATGCACATGTTGAATACTGGGCGCAGTGTTAACAAGATGTGCATGCAATGGATAAGAGAGATGTTTTGGCTGTCTGTAAATTTAAACTTTTATATCAGATCTGTGTACATTCCTACTAAAGATAATATCATTTGTGATTCGTTGAGTAGATGGGGTGAGAGTGGCGCTAGGGGGAGACTCCTAGATGTAACCTCCCTAGTCTCATTCTGTTGTTACAAAATATTATGATATGTTTTTCAGGTCCATGCGCACGTCTTTCTGAACGTTTGCAGTTATTACTGGATAATGATCTGTCGGATAATACGGATAAAACACGTGCAACTCAGCAGAAGAGCTATTTACAATTTTGTTTGGTTTATGGCATTGAACCACTAGCTCCAGGTAAAGACGGGATTGCTTTTTATATAGCACACCTCTCTAATACTCTACGGTATGTTTCCATAAAGAATTACTTGTCTGGTGTTAATTACTACCTGAGTTCCTACCGGGTAGCGGGGATACCGTATGATGATCCACTCATAAAGAGAGCTTTGAGAGGTGCCCCCAGGTTCTTGGGAGATTGTTCGACTTTGTTCGCACTTGCTATAGTACCTGAGCATTTATTGGTCATGTATGATATTCTACCTGACTCTTTGGGTCACACTTGTTTTTGGGCCGCTGCCCTGTTTGCGTTTAGGTCGCTGATGAGAAAATGTCATTATACATTCAGTGACAGTACATTATGTAAAAGTGCCTTTCAGTTCTATGACTGGGGCATGATGGTGAAGGTCTCCAAAACTAAGACCATTCAATTCAAAGAAAGAGAGTTATTGATCCCAATTTGTAGGGTGGATAATAAGGCGTTATGTGCCGTGTATTGGACAGAACGTCATTTCACGGAGGTTAAGGGTAAGCCAAGTCACCCTGCCTTCATGGTTCCTGATGGTGAGGAGGTGTCTCCATTGTCATATGCATTGTTTTCAGACATTTTGAAATTAATGGCACATAGAGCTGGCATTCATGCAGAGCGCATATCCAGCCATGGTCTCCGTTCTGGTGGAGCTACTTTCCTAGCAAGGCTAGGGGTGGAGCTTGATATCATAAAAAGCAGAGGTGATTGGAAAAGCGATCAAGTATTGATATACCTCAGAAGACCAGTCCAAGATAGGATCTCACCGGATCATCGAGTGGCTTCTATGCTTTCTAAGGTAGTAGATTATGTGTAATGTATAATTGTATTTCAATAGCTTATGGTTATTTCTCTTATGAAGATGTTTGGCTGGGTGTCTCGGCCTAGTTCAAATACGGTCACTGCCTCATCTCTTGGCAGGTATATCCAGCCATACGCTATAAGCACCCATTATCTATTGTCTTGTTATATGTCATATTATAGCATTCATATTCCATAGCATTATTACAGTACCTTCTAGTATACGTCCAGGCAATATGGTCTATATAAGAGCCCTGGCAGTTATATGTATGTATTGCGGTGTATAGTGACCACGCCCCCTTTTCTAGGACGCAGCGGCACCGGGGTCGTGGTAGTTCTGTATAGCCACACTAGGGGTGTGCGCGTCCGTTGTTAGGGACGCTACTGAGCCCACCAGTTGGTTTTCAAAATTTACTGTATATATGTGAATAAAAAGGGCAGGTATATCCAGCCATACGCTATAAGCACCCATTATCTATTGTCTTGTTATATGTCATATTATAGCATTCATATTCCATAGCATTATTACAGTACCTTCTAGTATACGTCCAGGCAATATATGAATTTTTTAATATTTGATCACAATATAGTGCTATGGACTATACTAAATCTTTTTTACATTAGGTGATTTTACAAGCGATAGCGATATACCTCAATTGTTACGTGATTAGCATACACATATAAGCACAAATCAACATCATATGAACACAGTATCCATTTGACTGGTCATATACAAGCAACCAGGAGATAATATAGCCATGCAACAGACCATGGCCAATATATTCTATTGAACAACCCCTCGGGACGTCCCTTATCTGTTGGTTACATCAAAATGAAAAAGTCACATAGGGGATTCCTAAACAGGAATACAAAACAATGAGCAGAATAGAGCTGCCATCCATGCATTACAGCTTAACCAAAGAGTTGTGCCCTGCAGGCCAATGATACATTAAGGGATGGGCATCATATACACATATGCACTATACATCCTCTGGTGTATCCATATCGGCACCTCCACTACTATAGGGTAGATTTACCACTTTCAGACGCTCGTTGTCACTGCCAGTGCAACAATTTTCCCATTGAGTATATACAAGCCCCTTTTCTATGGAAAGCGGAGGGCTCGTACCCCATGACCTATGTATAGTATGAAGGTTCTAAAGTATTTTTCATCTAAATATTGTCAGTCAAAAACTGAAAATTAGAAAGGCTCCCCGAAGTCCCACACTTTATTTGTTTATTTTTTTGGAAGGATATAAAAAGTAGCGCACCTAATAAATGTAACAGGGATGATCTAATAGACCTAGCGTACGATTCTCATTAAACATATATGATATATTTCTGTAGGAAAATATTTGTTTAACTACCTTGAACGTGACTTATACCAGAAAAAGTGTATCTTCACACATTATAAAAGAATGAATCAGTGCATTTTTATATTTTCATGGTAGAACACCAGATAGTATTAGTAATATGTCATATATATTTTATTAAAGTCATAAATCTGATGGCTTTATTATCTGTAGGATAAAGAAAACCAATTGGAAATTGGTGTTTTCCAATTGGTGTCTGACTTTAAGTGAAATTAGAGCATCTCTTTTAAAGGGTCTTATATAATTATTTGTGATAGTTATTCCTATGTATATTTTCTAGAATAGAATCCTGAATATATGTGCCTTATTGATTAGGTCTTGTATATGAAGCAAGTGGCAAATGCCCTGTGGACAGTAGCTGTCAAGAACCCCTCAAGAGCGAGCGAGAAAATAGCTATGATTGAGGCAAGAAGGGCTGAAGAGGAAAGAAGGGCTAGGCAGCTCAAGAATACACAAATATTCAAGTTATTATAATGTCACTGCATATACCATACTCACTTTTGTACACGTCTTAGTCTCAGAAAATTATCTGAAATTAGGGCCCAAAGTTGATGTGCTTTGAAATGCGATCACATCACCGTAAGCCACCCAAGTAGTTCCTGCCTAATAGCTGGACCAGGTGCTTTGAATTGCAATCACCAAACCCACGCTAGGTAGTCACATAGTATCATACAGTATTAAATATTTACTCTACCGACACACTAGCCCTACTCAAGACAAGAACATACGCCCTGATCATTCATTCATTTATTGATGTATTGATTCTTTGACAAATTAACCATGGTAAAATAGGATTAGTAATTCAACTTGTATAGGAAAATGAGTGGTAAAAACATTATTATCAATATAATTATATTATATAGTTAGTTATGATTGTGTCCGAATGGTTTTGATGATTAGGTATTGAAAGAAGCTCAGATTGATGAGCATGGGGTTATGGTTACAGTTCACTTGAATATTGCTATTAAGATAACTATTAACTGTCATTATCGTTATTACTACAATGTTACATTTACTATAAGCGTTAATACTCTTGATCCAGTAACCTGTGACTTATGTCATGGGCTACAACTTATTGAACAATGCACTGCCTGTAGCAACACTGACACTGCAAATGACAGCGATTGTAAGCAATGCTATAGGGTTTGTATACGCTCTTAAAGACATGATTGGTCGACACCTGAGCCAGCTGGTCAGATGTGAAACCAGCTTCATCAATGAGGCATGGTACCATATGACCACTTATACACACTCTGAGAGTCTTAACGAGACTACTGGTAGGTCTGTGCTATGCTGCTCCCAACCAGTGAGCAGTACAGCTACACTGGATACAAGTCAAACTGGAAGCAAAGACTGCTCTAGCATATGTTGTGATATTTTTTGTGTGGTTGTGTTTTTTGGTGTGGTTTGCCCCCCTCCCCGCCCCCTTTATTCATAAAAAGTCCACCCCGCTGACATACTGCCATAGATAGGCATGGGCTGGCGGACATGAAGGGCTTCAGGATAGGTCATGTAAATTGTAGGAGTTTCAATGAGGAAACAAAGTTAGTGGTAAAATCAACTCTAGACGCCCTTGACATATGCTGTCTCACTGAAACTTGGCTTGATGAGACTCACTCAAATAACAGCATATTCTGGGCAGGCAGGCAATTCTTTAGATACAACAGAGATAGCAGAGCCGGGGGCCTATTGGTTTACTTGAAAAATGACATAGCCTTGCTTTCAGACAGAATCGAGGCAGGATGTGTCATGATGGACAATCTTGAGTCACTATGCATAAGAATTGAAAAACCCCAGGTCAGATTTAAGATAATTCTGAATGTCTATAGGCCACCTAAATGTAAAGTAGCTGACTTCCTGTTTGAACTAGACACTGTTCTGAAGTACATCTATACTAATCATGGTAACACAGAAATATGGGTCCTTGGGGATCTCAATATTAACTTATTGGATCCAGAAAATAAAGAGACTATAGCTTTGGAAACGCTTATGGGACTAAAGGGCCTACAGCCTAAAATACTAGACATCACGAGACCCAAAGATGATAGTGGCACATGTATTGATTTAATATACACGAACTGCCATTGTGTATCACACAGTGGGGTCATGATTGAGTTAATCAGGAATCACTTCCCGGTCTACGCCTGTAGAAAGAAAGCAGAGACCATAACACAGGACCTTTGCCTTAAAGGGCGTAGCTACAAGAATTATGACAAAGGGGAACTGCATGACTCCTTGGCATGCTGGGACTGGGGGGACTTTTATAATACCCCGAACCCAGACCTTAAGTGGGCAATGATCAAAGAAGCCATCTTGGAGTATCTAGACACGTGCTGCCCTATTAAGGACATCACGTGTAAGGACCATGCTAATGACTGGATGACCAATGAGATCAGGGAGACCATGTTTGACAGGGATCAAGCAGTTAGAAATTACTTATTCAGAAGGTCTACCCCCGGTCTCTCAGCAGTCAAAGCTCACCGTAAAAGAGTGGCCAAAACCTGTAAAAAGGCCAAGGGCTCTCAGATAAAGACTGCACTCCAGGAAAGCAAGGGAGACAGTAAAACTTTCTGGCGCATAATTAATGAGTTCTTAAAGCCCAAAGACAAATCAACCTCTGCTTCTTTTATTGATGAGGAGGGTCACAGACACATAGGGAAGGACGCAGCTGAGTACTGTAATGCATATTTTTCCGGCATTGGGGAGAAGTTATTCTCTGAAAATGAGTCCACATACAACAGGCCAGCTCATGAACAACTAGACCTGCCAGCATTGCTTGTGGAAATAGAAGATGTCTCTAGACACATTGGTGATGAGGATTGGCCCAAGGGTAGGCCAGTCTTCTCCTACGAGCAGGTTATAGCGGTGGTCAAGGGAATTAGCCCAGACAAATCATCTGGGCTCAACTTTATATCAGCACGGGTATATAAGGATGTCTTCAGTGTCCTGATAACTCAATTGAGATGCCTATTTTATAGCAGTATTGACACAGGCATCTTCCCAGCAGAATGGTCCCAAGCACTGGTTATACCCGTCCCAAAATCAGGCCAACTCTCTCAGGTCAGTAATTGGCGACCAGTAAGTCCACTACACCTACCTGGGAAACTATTAGAAAAACTAGTACATGCATATGTGACCAAAATACTAGAGGAAGACAAGCTACTATCAGAAAAGCAATATGGCTTCAGAAAAGGCACAGGTACGGCCGAGGCAGTGTTTGATCTGACAACTGACCTATATACCACTAGAGATGAAGGTCATGCCCTTGGAGTGTGTTATGTGGACTTTAGCAAGGCCTTCGACTCTATACATCAGGCCTTGCTGGTCAACAAGTTAATAATTATGGGTTGGGTAGCGGCTTGGCTAGGGGCCTACCTAACTGGTAGAAGTCAATCTACTCTATTGAACAATTGCAGATCTGATGCCAAAACGGTCAAATTTGGGGTCCCACAGGGGTCCATTCTGGGACCCCTCTTATTCATAATGTTCATAAATGACACCAGTACATGTGTTACAAACTGCAGAATTCAATTGTACGCAGATGACATAGCCCTGGTAGCCAGTTGCAAAACCCCTGAAGAGACCCACAGGCGACTCCAGGATGATGTAAATAACATAGTAAATTGGTGTACATTAAATGGGTTAACTATAAATGCAAAAAAGACAAAAGTGGTCTGGCATGGTGGTAAATCTCAACTTGATAAGCTCAATAAATATAATATCTTAGTCAAAGGAACTGTACTTATGTGCCCCAGCAGCTACCAATATCTTGGTGTTGAAATTGACAGCAAGCTAACCATGTCAAAACAAGTTAATAATACCATAAAAACTGTCAGCTACAGGATCATATACCTAGGCAGAATAAGATACCTTGTTTGTAGGTACACTGCACTGGAGATATACAAACAGACAATTGTATCCTATTTCGACTACTGCAGCTTTGTCACAGAGGGCACCCAGGTGGCACTGGTGGCAAAGTTGCAAAGGTTACAGAATAGGGGCCTCAAAGTCTGCAAAGGGAATTATGACAGAATAGCCACTGATAAGTTACACCAAGAGAGTGGTGTCAGGCTGCTTGTTGAGAGGCGCAAAGAGCAGCTCCTACTAATCATGTATAAACGGTCAAGAAAGCTTATGTTGAGACCCACGGCTAACCCCAGAACGAGGGCAGACCACAAAGTCAAATTTACATTACGTAGACCCAGAAATTCAAAAAGAGTCCATTATATAGAGGTGTGAAACTCTGGAGTCGCCTAAAGCCCGGTGTTCAAATGTCTAAAACTGTTGAAATATTTAAGACCAAGTGCATGACAAACCCTGAAGACTCTGACTCAGACTCGGACACAGATTTTGCTGAATCTGATCCTGAGGACCAGTCATCAGAGTCAGACGACGAGATGGGCTAAAGTACTACCAAATACTTTGAGTTCTATGGGAATATGTCTTTTGTCTTTTGCCATTTGTCATTTGTTTGTTTTGTTTGTTTTATCACAACAGGTCAAGGTATATTTTTGAAAACAAAACATACTACTGGTTGTTCACTTATTTATTTATTTATTCTCTTTTATTTTTATTTTTAATTAAGCTAAAAACTACATCGGTGTTACATAAAACTCATAATGAAACTGTGATTTTCGCTGCCAACTCTTGAGCCCAATTGTATCACAAGTCTATAGGCCGCTTGGCACAATGACATACTTGGGGGGGCCTGGGGAAAACCACAACCACAACCACACTAACTTGTACTGCTGATTTATGATGTACTATTTCTTCTCTATTGTTGTTTCGTTACCCTGTTTTCTAGTTTAAGGCCTAACATGGCATATATGGTTTGACTGCAAATCAGAACTTCCAGGGATGAATATTCCCAGACGAAATGAGTCTAAAGTATACAAATTCATGTCACCGTGCAGTCGCCCAAATGGACTAAATTGCCTAGCCCATAATCATAATGATAAACTGAACTCTCATGGCTAAACCAGCGAGGTCAAGCCACCAACTTATTCTCAGAACTATATTATAACTTTAAAGTCTGCAAGTCACGTTATATGGACACTATGCTATGATCATTTTCAAGTCAAAAGGTACCTATTTGTGCCTATGCTACAATGAGTCAATTAAGTTGATTTATTTGTTTTCAACGCATATGTTTTTGCTTCAGTTACAAATGAAAACATTACATGACTCGCTCTGTGATACTTTGTAATAAAAGAAACGAAAAAAAAAAAATAATGCAGCCTATGTGTCCATATTCCTCATAACATAATATGAGAGCAATGATGTCCGACATGCTGTATCATAGTAATCTACAGATTGGCCACCAGCTCCTCAAGCAGAACACCTGAATTTTAATTCCCCATTCATACACATACATAAACCACATGCGTTGTTATGATGATATAGGCCTAAATGTGTCCGACTCAAGGTGTGTGTCCGTCTTTGGGTGAATCTACCCAAAACACATCGTGTGGTTTCAGTAAATTATCAAATAAGTATGGCCTCGAAGTGACAGTGTGCATTTCTAATGATGCTCCTCTCCAACTGCCATGCTGTAGGGTGGAGGGTTGTCGGCAGTAGGAGGCAGGTAGGGAGGTGGTGTGGGGGGTACATGGAGGTAGGGGTTGTAGGGGGCTTGGCGTGATGTGACCGGTACATCAGAGGTCCAGGGATGTGGAGCTCCAGACGGGTTGGTTTGTACATGAGTCATTGGTATGTTATTGGTAGGTTGTGGCCGCCATGCTGAAATAGTAATGATAATCTTTTAAGGACTGGTTAGTGCTTTAATGTACTTTGCGATTCATCAACATGATACATGCATTCAAGCCGTGTATCAAATTTATAGGTTTGGTATAAAGCATGAATGCAGCTCTGGAGAGTAACTCACCAGATCTGCATGAATGCACCCTGACAACAAATTCGGAAAAAGCACATTAAAGCACTATGCAATCCTTAAAGGGTTAATATGGAAAGCTATTGTGTCTAACATCAAACAGATTATGACTTATTCAACCTCAATGAACACTTCTTTTTGATGAAATTACAATTTTTCTCTTATCATAATAATCTCTACTACATTTTCGATAATTGACAAGGTTTAAAAACATTCTTGAAGAGCTTAGGCTCAAACTCCTGACTTATGTTGTTTTAGGATAGAGGAAGGACAAATCAGAAAGTTCTTAATATGTTTAAACAAGTTTAGTATATTGAAAGGTATATATCTTGGCTCCTTGGAACACTTTTTGATACATTTCTAACCCTAGCGGTTCAGTTTTTATCGCCTCGTGATGTTTATTGTCCTTTTTTCAGGTGACTCCGTGACCAAAAATCCATGATCATGAACATTATTGTTTTAAATACATCACAGCAACTAATAATTTTGTTTACAAGCTGGGCCAACATATATCTTGAAGCATACCAAGAATGGATATCCTCTGAGTAATAGTTTTTGAGATACAGCCCGATGAATTTTGAACATTTATCAGAAAAATGAACATTTCAACTACATACTCTCAACTTTACCCTAGTTTCCTCAAAATGGTCCCATTGTTGGTTAAATTCACTCTACAGTGTCCTGATCATGTGTACTTTAAGAAATATGAAGCATCATGATATCTGGTTAGACCAAATTTGCACAGATTAGGCCTAAAGTACCCCTATTAACCTATTTTACGTCACGGAGTCACCCAGGTGACTCCGTGACGGAAATTATTTCTTGTATAAATGAGCATAAAAATGGTGGATTTTTGCATTAGAACATTAGAGGGAGTGGGTAGGACACAGGAAAACCAGAGATAACTTAAATATATTGGGTATTAACAATTTTATGAAGGTTTAGATTTTCATCAGGGTGGCTGGTGACTCCGTGACGAATATTCCGGGTGACTCCGTGACGGAAAATATGTATCCCAATAGACATATGCTCCTGGAGGCAAGATTATTGGATATTTTTCAAAATTTCTTTTTTCCAGCAGAAGACACAAGAGTTACCTCACAGTCTGGGATACAATAGAGATTGTGTGGATCTTCTTTATTTACTATATAGAGGTATCAACCTGAAATGACATTTGAATATTTTGCTCACAAAACACATTTAAATGACTGTGGAGAAAGAAATACGGAAAATATATAGTGAAATCCTCGTGAATCAATTGACTATAACATAGACCTAATAGAAAATGATATTAGGAATAAGCTGTTACTGCCTCAGTACACATGGGAGGCATGTAAAACATGTCATTTTTAGCGTTTTAGAGGTTTATAGGGGTTTTTGGGCCTTTGGAGGGCCAGAAAACAGAAAATATTGGGCCAATACACAAAAAATTGAGATTTCCTGAATTACTAGGATGTTTTTTCACATATACCAAAAATTTGAATAAATTTGTGCAAAACTGGTTAATCTGTAGGGGTATAAGCCTGAAAAGGGCCAGAAATAGGCAAAACAACATAAGTGGGGAGTTTATGCCACTGTATACATATACAATACTTGTATATTCTATGTTCACAGATCAACAATCAGCACTGAGTGCAGCAGAATCCAACATAGAAGATGAAGAGTCCACGGTGCACAGATAAAACAACCCCTTCACACAGATGTCTTCTGATACAATCAAATAATGTTTGCTAGCGTAGACAGGAATTCATATAATCATTTCATCAGTGCACGGAATTATGACATACTGGCATCAATACACAGCTCACACTGAACAATTTTATGGTACAGACTGACTGACACAACCTACCACAGTTACACCAACAGAACAAAATGGCAGGCTGCAATAGATCTGAGCAGATTACTGGGTCGGATAATTTTTATGAGAGTGTTGATTTGTCTGTTTGGATGCATTGCCATCAGAAGAAGTCTGACTATATCCGTGAAATCATGAAATATGCCAAACTAGACCACCTAAAAAAGATCCTGCAAAGTGGTTGGGACGTAAATGAGCCATTGAATTTACCATGGAAGCCAATGTCATTACTGAGCTATGTAATTATTAATTTTAAAGAGATAGCCAATTTAATAGAGACTGTCAAGCTTCTGTTGGAACATGGTGTAAACCCAAATGTAGCACACAGGGTGAGTATAGGATATGCAGAACAAAGGACTGCTCTACATGAAGCCGCATATCGAGGGTTGACTGAAGTGGTGGAAATGCTCTTTGATGCTGGTGCTAAATTCACAATATCCAATACACAAACTCCACTAGCATTGGCATTATTAAGTAACGTTTGTCCTCCAGAGCTCATTGAGCTACTGCTAAAGCACGGTGTAGATCCAAATGACCATGATGATCAATATGAAAATATTCCTTTGTTAAAAGCAGTTGGACATTTTCATGATAGGCAAACAAATAGGGAGAAATAAAAGATTATAGTAAAGCTCCTGTTGCAGTATGGGGCGTACCCAAATGTAGTGCCCAGTGTAAGTACATACCGCTATAGATATAGTGGGGGAAACGTTTGGGTACAGAAGACTCCCCTATATGAAGCAGCAGGGTGTGGCTGCATTGAGGTGGTGAAGATGCTGTTTGATGCTGGTGCCAAACCTGATACGTCTGCCCTAATTGAAGCAGCAGAGTGGGGAGACACTGAGGTAGTGAGGATGCTACTTGCTGCTGGGGCTATGTGCACAGCATCTAATGGACTTAAAAACCCATTAATATCTGCACTATGTAATTTTCATTTCCCAAATGACCTCATTGAGTTGCTGCTAATGTGTGGTGCAAACCCAAATGACCATTGGTAGTCACTGGAAACCTGAATGGGTACACAGGACTGCCTTACAAGAGGCAGTAGAACGTGGGTGGACTGAGGGGGTAAAGTTGCTTCTTGATGCAGGCGCTAACAGAGCACAACTTGAAATTACACTTGCACTGGCTGTACAGAACAACGATTGCCCTCCTGACCTAATCAAACTAATTTCAAAATGTGATGCATATCCCAATGACCATGATGATCACTTTGAAAATATTCCATTGTTAAATGCAATTGAACATCTCATTAAAAATGACACTACTATTATCAAGCTTCTTTTGGATCATGGAGCGAACCCAAATGTAAAATACAAGGTAACCGAAGAAAGAGATGGAAACACAAGACTGCCCTACATACAGCAGTAAAACGCAGATGGATTGATGTTATAAAGATTCTCCTTGATGCTGGAGCTAGTTTTCAGATGGTTGATGCCTTACAGAACACACTTGCACTTGCTATAAGTACTGATGAGGAACTTGCTATAAGTACTGATGAGGATACTCAAGACATGGTCAAGCTACTCCTCAACCATGGGGCAGATCCTAATGAGCACAATAGTCAAATGAATAATATTCCCCTTTTGAAGGCAATTGAGGCAGCATTGAGACATCATACAGTGTGGCCTGGGTACCACTTGGCCATATAAAGTTTTTGGATTACCACTTTTGCTTGTGCCTTGACTCGTGATATCTATTTTCCCCTGAGTGGCCATGATCCTATACTTCGCATCTTTGTGTATCTGCTGGAATCACCCCCTTAATTATACCTGTTGCATTCAAACCAAATTGTCAGAGGGCCTATTATTATGAATAGGGTAAGTTCACCTATTTCCGACCTACCCTCCTGATTCGACCACCTTATGTACCTTACTGTCTGGTATGTGCGCTGGACAGGAGTTTAAGATTGGGATGCAAATTGAAGTGTTACCTTGGGAACTGACACATGAAAGACAGTGGTGTTTTTTATTTGCCATGTCACTCTAGTTTTTTGCTTTAGCCTAGTTGGGGATTTCCCTGACTGTATCTTTAAACATGTGACTAACAGCGTCGGGGAGGCCCAATATCAGTAAGGGAGTGGCTATTTAGTCCCTTAAGGATGCCATACTGTTTTGAGTGAAAGTATAGTGATTAAGAGAGCGGTCATATGTTAACAACAAGGCGGGCTGGTGGATTCGGGGAGAGGACCAAAATGATATTAACCCCTTGAAGGGATGGACCAAGAGAATTTGGACCCCTCTTGAGCTGGGGACCAAAACAATGGCACCACTTTTTTTTTGTATTACTATAAGCTCAAAGGGGTCAGCCACACTCAATTTCAACTTGCCGAAGGGGAGGGGGGGATAAACCAAAAAAATGTTGCCCCTCCCTTGTGGTAGGACCAAAAGATTTTGACCCGCTCGCTCGAAAGTTGACTGATCCGCAATTTCAACTTAATACTAACCAGGCTAACAAACATACTTTACCCCAACATCGATTTAACTTTTACAAAATGTTAGATCAATATTTGATAGCAAGACAAATGCTGCACTCAAAACTTTGTTTGGAACTAAGGAAATATTGATTACGGTTTACTAAACCCAAATAAGAATTGAAAAGTTGTCATATAGACAACCTATTTGTTAATTCTATTTCATTTTACGTAGGTATTACAATAAAACATCAAGTATCGTCTTGTGTCATTAACTCGTACCATATTGATTTTTGCACAATTTTATTGGCCTTTTATGTAAAGAAGTAGACCAGACCGATCAACTTGGAAATCACCAACACCACCAGACAAAAACTACCCAATTTCTATAATGTTAAAGTCTGGGGATTCTTCTGACTTTACTACTAATGTGACGAACGGCGTTTGGGAGCCTGAGCGCTGTGGAGGAAGTAGTTATTTTAGTCCCTCAAGGATGCCATATACTGTTTTAGTTTGCGATGCATTGCAGTTCTCCCGAGTAACTGTGCTGCATCCATCCATCCAGTGGTTATTTTTTAAACAACAGAAGGGGGGGGGTGCCGTCAGAAATGTCCAGTACCTACACCTGACATGTCAGGAGTGAAAGTATTAGTAATACTTAGAATAGAACATCAAAAGTTAATTCTGAAAGCCTATCAGTAGTTTAAAGGCACCCTGAAAGTCAATGTTTATTTTTGTATGTGAAAATACTGGCTATAAGCCTATGTACGGGACAGCATAAATAAATAACTACAAACAAACATAGATACAGTGTATTATTGTAAGTTGTAAGTCTGATGTAGGTTCTGGAGAACTAGAGAAGTTACAATATCTATACAATATAAGCACACAACAATGTAATTCAGAAAAATAATTCATTAGAAAATGAAACAATGACACATATACAGAAGAGTTAGGTATTTATATACTATTTGATATACTGTTAACTTTGTGCTGGCTATTAGGGAGTTTGTTGTCTGGTGGTGGTTCTTTCCACTAAGGCCAGGGGTCGTTGAGCACTGTCTAAGGTGCGAACAGCTCCCGCCAGGTGGTGACTCTGTCTCCCCCCTGGAAATCTCACCAGGTCTCGGACAGGGAAATTAATTTTCATTACAGTTTAATTGTAATGTAACATGCGATAAAAAATTCCCAGCCGGGTATTGATGGAAAATATCACCGAAATCTAAAATGCCGGTCCCTAACATGAATGAACCTCCATAATTGACCTTATGTGCAGTGAATAAATTTATTTCAGACCGAACCTAAATGAGCATTAAAATATAGGCCTATTCCCGCCATCATCATATATCTTGAGGTGCCATCTCAATCAGGATATGCTGAGGGCCATTTGTGATTTTTTACAGAATTTTAGAAAATTTTCCTAACTATTTTGATCACCCAGAACTCACTTAATATTTACTGCAGTGTTCTTCTTTCAGTAAGGATGTACTCAGTGACCCCGGAATTCCCTATCTGAGGCCTCCATTGAACTATCATTACATACTTCCCCTTCAGTGTGTTGAAACGTTGTCATTTCTTCACACTGACAATTCACTCTGTGCATTGTTGGTAGCTAACCGCTAGCGGTTAATTAGATACAGATATCCTTGGGCAGGGCTGATGTGGCTGTCCATATATCATGGCTGAATGTAAACTTAGTACAGGAAGAGTGTGTACAGTAAAGGATCATTGTTGCGCTCGTACTTCCAATATGTGGTACCATATATGTAAGTGGTACCATATATGTAAGTGGTACCTCAGACAGTCCATAGGTAAGTGGTACTACATAAGGCCAGAATTCTACCATGTTGCGAACGTTCAATTCCCGTGCCTTTATTGTGTCATTGTGACCTACCCTGATTCTACCCAGTTGCGAACGTTCAATTCCCAAGATCTGATTGTACTAATGACATGTTCACAATTCTTGGGAATATCTTGTGCTTTTCTTGTGCCATTGTGACCTACCCGGATTCTACTCAGTTGCGAACGTTAAATTCCCAAGTTCTGTTTGATATAAATAATGTAGAATTCCACAGAATATGACACAGTCTAAAGCTGTTCACATATTCTCATGCCAGATACGTGCACAATTCTCCCAGGGATCCCGGGGTTTGACTGAAGAACCGCACGAGTTCTGCCTGAGATCTTGTTTGCAGGGTCACCCACCGTGTCAGCATGATGCAAGAATGCAGCACTGGTGAGTTACTTGGCGGTGCTGCATTCATGCATCATGACGACCAAGGGCAGGATGCATCAATCTACTGGGCGGTCCTTAAAGTCAGTACTTAGCTATAGTTCATCCACACCTGTTATGTGTAATATCCACCCCTTACATATGTCTTTTCATAAACATACTCATTGTTACCAATTATATACAAAGTCAAATCATATCAAATACCCTAAAATGTTTAGGACAGGAAGGATTGCGAACCCGTAGAAACCTACAAGGTCTACATACTTTTGGCCATGGTCGCTTATTAAGAATTGACTTTAAAAAAATTAATTTTGGCCTCTTTAAAGTTAATATACAGCTAGAGGCATTATATTCCAGTCTTTGCGAAAACATGCAGGACGGTGGTAATGTCCTTCTGAAATGCCACCGGTCCAGCAGATTTACAAGTGTAGCAGGACTGAATGTCCAGTCGCATGTTGGGCTTTTCTAACTAGAAGAATTCACTTTTGCTTCTAAAGCTGAAATATGTATGTCAATATACTATGTAAAACTTTGTATCTATACTGATTTGGCAATAGATGATTACAAATAAATTGTATTTTTAATGGACAAAACTGTTTTATACTTAAAATACAGAAATCATCAGATATGTGGCTATCCGGTCCTCGAAAAATGTAGCCGATCCTTCAACATTGAAAATTTGCAGGACCGAATGTCCTGTGAGATCAAAAACTTTTTGCAAAGACAGATATTCAGGGTTGTTGTTTTCATAGTTATATTAGATCTTGAAGGATGTTATCATGGTTCTAACCATTTTTTTAATAGATATTTATCATTATGATCATGAGGGTATGTACACAATGTGAGCTGGTTTGTAGACTCACAGAGTAATTGAGGCTTTAACCTATATCAGTTTATCTTTTATAGCTCATGACACAGGATGTAGCGTTTCAGTCTAGATGGTATAGGGAGGGTTTTCACCACTGAAGGTTGAAGAGACACCAGGTTCTCCCGTACACAGCAGCGACAGTACCACTGTAATGATTGAGGCTGACTAAGAAACTCAACTATTTGCTGACTCTGGGTCAACATGTTTTGATATCCTTCATCCATTGTGAAACCATCATCAAGCGTTGTACCTCTGATGTCAGTGTTATGTGGATAGATATTCAGCGACTCATCACTGAATTCCTGTAAGTCAATCATTTGCTGTGTCCAATACTCAGAGAAGTTGCGTTTCTCAGGTTTGCACTGCAATCTCTGACGTTCTTCATTTTCATTTTTTTCTAAATGGTCCCACATGTCTTCTATGTGTGAAGGAAGGCCTGTTGTATCATCCCACTCCTCTTGCAGCCAAGCTGAGAGTGCTAGCACTGAGTCATGGAATAGTTTGCATGACTTTTGGGAACCCCTTGCACCAGCCTGCAGCAGAATCATAGGTGTTTCAGTAACGTTTTGGTTACTGCTATAGTAGGGATAGAGATATTTTGTGATCCAGGAATACCTAATGTTTGATACATCTGCACCATGCCTGATCAACCACCTCACAGTGTTGCTGTCTGTGAGATCATTATGTCGATGACCCTTTAGAACTGTTTTATGATCGCCATCATCCATATTGATGTTGCCTCCATGCAGGAAGTACTGGTCAAGCAGCTCTTGGGGAAAGGTGTGCCCAAATATATATTCATAAAGTTTTTCTAATAAGGGCTTATCCTCAACTACCATACACTCTATCCCTCCTTTCAGTTTTAACAGAAACTCCATGAGGTCAGGTTTACAGTAATATCTGAATGCCACTGCCAATAGGCCTTGCAATACACCAGGCATCTTATAAGCAGCACCAGCATTGAGAAGCATCTTCACTATACCTGTCCGCCCTGCTCTTACTGCTTCTTGCAGAGCAGACCATCTCTCCCATTTGGCTTCTTTGGGTTTTCCTACATATTTTCTGCATGTAACATTTGCATTTGCTCCGTGCTCCAACAGAATCTTAACAACTGTTGAATTGGAAGATTTAATTGCCTCCAAGAGGGGAATATTATTCATATGACTATTGTGCTCATTAGGATCTACCCCATGATTGAGGAGTAGCTTGACCATGACCTGGGTATCCTCACGAGTAGTTATAGTGAGTGCCAGTGTGTTTTGTAAGGCATTAGCCATCGGAAAGCTAGCTCCAGCATCAAGGAGAATCTTTATCACATCAATCCATCTGCGTTGTACTGCTGCATGTAGGGCAGTCTTGTGTGTACAATCAGAGTTTCCATCTCTTTCATCGGTTACCCTGTATTTTACATTTGGGTTCGCTCCATGATCCAAAAGAAGCTTGATAATAGTAGTGTCATTTTTACTGAGATGTTCAATTGCATTTAACAATGGAATATTTTCAAAATGATCATCATGGTCATTTGGATATGCACCACATTTTAAAAGCAGTTTGATTAGGTCAGGAGGGCAATCATTGTTCTGTACAGCCAGAGCAAGTGTATTTTCAAGTTGTGCTCTGTTAGCGCCTGCATCAAGAAGCAACCTTACCCCCTCAGTCCACCCGCGTTTTACTGCCGCTTGTAAGGCAGTCCTGTGTACCCATTCAGTTTCCCACTGACCACCGGTAATCATATGTTCCCTGTACCTTACATTTGGGTCTGCGCCAAACTGCAGCAACAGCTGGACAACTTTATACCTGTCATTCTCATCAGGCCAGGGAAACATTATCATACGTAGCAATGGAATATCATCTGGTTCAGCTTCATGGTCATTAGGGTTTGCACCACATATTAGCAGCAACTCAAGGAGGTCATTTGGAAAATAACCTAGTGCAGACATTACTGGGTTTTTAAGTCCATTAGATGCTGTGCACTTAGCCCCAGCACCAAGTAGTATCCTCACCACCTCAGTGTTTCCCCACTCTGCTGCTTCAATTAGGGCAGACGTATCAGGTTTGGCACCAGCATCAAGCAGCATCTTCACCACCTCAATGCAGCCACATCCTGCTGCTTCATCTAGGGCAGTCTTCTGTACCCATACCTTTCCGTCACCATCTATATCCGAATAAGTATGTACAGAGTGCGCTACATTTGGGTACGCTCCATACTGCAACAGGAGCTTTACTATGATCATTTGTTTTTCCCTATTAGTTTGGTTATCATTAAAACGTCCAACTGCATTTAACAAAGGAATATTGTGATATTGATCATCATGGTCATTTGGATCTGCACCATGCTTTAGCAGTAGCTCAATGAGCTCTGGAGGACAAACAGTACTTGATAGTGCCAATGCTAATGGAGTTTGTGATGTATTGGATATCGCGAATTTAGCACCAGCATCAAGAAGCATTTCCACCACTTCAGTCAACCCTAGAAATGCGGCTTCATGTAGAGCAGTCCGTTGTACCCATCTGTCGTCTTCTCTGTATCCTACATTCACCCTGTGTACTACATTTGGGTTTGCACCATGTTCCAACAGAAGCTTGACAGTCTCTATGAAATTGGCTATCTCCTCAAAATTAAGAATTACATAGCTTAGTAATGCCATTGGCTTATACTGCAGGTTCCATGGTATATTCAATGCCTCATTTACTTCCCAACCACTTTGGAGGATCTTTTTTAACTGGTCTAGTTTATCATATTTCATGACTTCACAGATATAGTCAGACTTCTTCTGATGAAAGATTGAGTCCTGGCAATGCATCCAAAAAGACAAACCAACACTCTCATCAAAATTGTCCAACCCAGTAATCTGCTCAGATCTATTGCAGTCTGCCATTTCGTTCAGTCGGTGTAACTGTGGTAGGTTGTGTCAGTCAGTCTGTACCATTAAGTTGTTCAGTGTGAGCTGTGTATTGATGCCAGTAAGTCATAATTCTGTGCACTGATAATTTGATCATATGGATTCCCATTACCGCTAGTTTGATATCATGAAGACTTAACCACTATTGATATACATGTACATTTTAGGGATAGCACATAGCACACTATATTATTGCTGATTATCACCGAGCACAATGTCCAGACTTTTAATTAATGTCTACAATCACCACCAGTGGCCCTCCACCACTGCTTGGGTATAAAGGAGCATGTACTTCAGCCTACTCCAGGGCTGGTTGGATAGCTATACTGGGTAGTACTGCAGTGGTGTTAACATCTACACTGTATGTATGTACAATAAACCCCAAACTACACACCTAATCGCAAATTGTCACTTATTGTGATGCATATTCTGGTTGCAAATCACATAGGCTAAGACTAGCTGATGATGGTCTGATATGACAAAAGCAAACATTGTTTGATTGTATCAGAAAACATCAGTGTGTAGTGGTTGTTTTATCGGTGCACCGTGGACGCTTCATCTGCTATGTTAGGTTCTGTTACACTCAGTGCCGATTGTTGATCTGTGAACATAAAAAATATATGTATTATTTATGTCATACTGCACAGATTAAGAAGGAATTGTGAGTTACAAAGACTATCTACCTTTGGATTCTATTGTACATATGTAAAAGATGGATCACCAATTCGAAATTAGCAGCAGATTTGTCTACAACTTACTTATTTCTTTAGTGTACTACATGTAAAATGCTTCAATATAAATATGCCTTAATGCATCAGGCCCCCTTGGTCAACATGAAGCATGAATGCAGCACAACTCACCATTCATGCATCATGTCAACCTTACGAGGTTGAGACACTCCTAAAGGGTTAGTATTGTAGTGGGTCGCCGCTGTACTATTTCTATGGAACCAGTTTGTGTTATATTTGGTATGTGTGTTGCCGTGTATCCAGGCCGCACTCCTGTCTAGTGCCGAGTATATGGTTATATAAGCCCACACCTGAGGATTGGTGGAGCGCGGCCTGGTTATGTGCATTGAGCCGTGACCGCCACGTGTCACCCGACATAGGCCCGGATGCACCGGCGCGTGGTTACCCGGAGTTCCTCGGGAACTCAAGTGTTTACGAGTAATGAGGAGAGTTACATAACGACCAGTACATAAGACCTGGGGTTCTGCTAATCGAGTACCCAGTCTTGCTGTGCACTTCGGCCAGCTCGACTGCTCCACAACCGAGCTTCCCCGAACTCTGTTGTACCTTTTAGGCCTAGTCCTGTCGCTGCTTCCAACTTGGTCACCCTGCGTCTTTCTCTGTTCCACCCTTTGGGGGAACTAGAGGAGATAGACGCATTGGTGCACAACTCCGGGTACAGAACTCCCTCTGGGGGAGTCTGATCCAAGTAGAGTTAACCAAGATGGAAGAGAGCCTTGGAACTCGGGAATTATGTACTAGACCGTGAGCGTATACCTCCTGTATGTTCATATGACCACTGGTGTTCAGAAGCCTATTTGATTGTTACTTTCCGTCTGTATGATTACGAGGCGTATGTCAGAATGAATAAAGTGTAATTTCTGAACAACCCATTTTCGAATCTGGAGTTTTTCATAGCCGATGCCTATCTTAGAATAGCCAACAGCTACACTGGTGCCGTGACCACTTTGGGTAAGTATTGATTTTTTTTTTAGGTAGGTTTCAAGGATAGTTATTACAAGTTGCTTTTGTGTGGTGAAGATATATCAGATAAAGAGGTACCTCCCCCGTCGGTTACAAACCAAGGGGAGGGTATGCATCCTAGACTACGGTCTAGGGTTAGGTTTAATGCTAGGCAGAAGGTACATACGTTCAATCAGAGTAGGGAAATTGGACATGGAGGAGAGGAGGAGGCCCACGAGGTGAGATCTGAGGATTCACAAGGGGATCCTCCAGCAAAACGTCCAGCTCTAGAACCAGATAGGGGTTTGGAGGGACCTGTCCAGGCGGGGGACACCTCACGGGAGGATGTGACGCTTGGACAGGTGACCATGGAAGATGCTGGAGAGGATAGTGACTCTAGTATGCCTAGTCTGGAGGGTGCAGTAGATGTACCAGTGACATGGGAACGTAGACCAGTGCCCACTGTAGGGACAGTGGAAAGGACTAAGATGGTAGTCCATGGTAGTCAGCAGGGGGTTGAGGTTGTCAAAGGGGACGACCTGGAGGAAACTCCGGTGGAAAGAAAGGAGACAGCTGTGGCAATCTCCAAGGGAGATAAGCTGTTTCCAGATCCTTTTAGGTTGACAATACCTGGTCTGGAGGTTCCGCCTTATGAACCCAGGGAGAGGTTGAGCCTGGATGACATAAGGACGCTCCGATTGAGAAATGAGCATGAACACATGAAGGAAGGGATTAGAATAGAGGAAGAATCCTTGAGGAAGTTGAAGGAAGAAAGGGAAGCTTTTGAAAAGAGTTTTTTGGCAAAAAGGTCAGGGAACATTGGGGAACATGCAGCTCAGATAAAACATCTGGAACAAATTTCTGTCAATGTGGGTCTACTAGAAGGTACTGAAGTCAGACTGAAGTCTGAAACAGAAAAGCTAGTGGTGCGGAATAAAGAAATTAGTTCCGAGATTCTAGCAAGACAGTTACAGGTAGCTGAGTATGATGAGTTATTGAAGAAACAGGATAGTAAGCTGGGAGAGTTAGAGGCGCTAGCTCAACAAGCTGAAAATCACATGGTGAACAAGCTAGAACCAAAAGGGACGAAGGAAATTGGGGACCCAGTGGGAAAAGCGCAAAAGGTGTCTAGAGATGAGACCTTTGTATCTGCCGACGAGCCCTCAGTAGTTATAGTCAATACGGTGGAGGAGGTAGTGAAACCACCTATCACTGAGGATCTAGATAGTTCTATGGTAATACATACAGCAGATATGTTATCCAGTGTGAGTGGACACTCATCCATGCATGGCAGTAAGTTTGACAAGAATGAGGAGTTCATGTTGGAGCTTTGTGGTAGAGTTGAAAAACTGTTTCAGGAAAAGTTAGATTGCTTTCTTGAAGAAACAGAGTCAGTGAGCGTGGAGAATGACACTAAGGGAAGAAAAGGAGACGTTCCGGTAGCTCAGGCTACAGGGAATAAGGCTCCTGTGGGACCAGTTAACACTGCTCCAGCTCCAGGTGCTCATTCTACTCCAGCTCCAGGAGCAAGGCAGGTTCATGCAGTTCCGGTAAATGTGTCTCTACGGTGGGTAGACCAGGTTTGCCCGGTGGAGCATACATGAATGCTCGGCCGCCAGGTCAAGGGAATCTGGCCGGGCCTAACACCTCCTACGGGGGATGGGGCAATGTGGGACCGGATAACTGTTATGGGAACGCGAGGCCTATGTTCAATATACCACCTCCCCCATTACCTGGCAGTCATATAACTCCAGGAAGCATGTATACACCAAGGACCGGAGGTATTGATCAGAGTGGGACACCCTATCAACATAGAGGGAATATGTCGATGGAGGACGAGGCAGTGTTCCAAAGCAATCCAGCAATTAGAAGATTGGGGATTGATGCGGTACCAAATGATGTGGGGAACCATAGAGCAGTAGACTATGCTTTGAGTCAGGCTGAGATACCGTTGAGAACGGGGATGACAGCTGTGAAGAAGCAGGCTATCAAGATGAAGCAATATGATGGCTCAGTTCCATGGAGGAAATGGTTCACACGATTTTCAGCAGATATGCGACATAATGGTTGGGAAGGCGATGAGTGCCTTGCGGCTTTGTCGTGGTGTCTGCGAGATGGTCCTGGTGATCCAGCCCTAACAAGCTTTGAATTAAGCGGGGGAAGAACGTACAAGGGATTGGTGGAAACGGCTTCTTGGCCTTTGGGTTCCACATCCGGTGCGGATCCCGCGTCTGAACTGGAGGAAAGAGTTCAGAAACCCGGTGAAGGACACCGACAGTTTGGAATGGCTCTCCGAGTGCTAGCAGCAGAAGCATTTGCATCTATGAGTCCAAGTGATCCATGGCTGGTGAGGAAGTTGTCCAGGCTGTATATAGATGGACTTAGGGATGAGAGATTGTCAAGCGAGATTGCTTCACAGTGGAAGACCACTATGTCGCTAGCGGACATCTTCGAGCTCACAGAGGATGCTCTGAGGAAGAGGAAGCTGTTGAAAACTGTGGAGGCAGCCCCTGTAGCTGCAGTGGAGATACCCGCAGAGGAGGGTGAACTGACTACAGAGGGTGTGCAAGAGGTGGCAGCTGTAGATCCTAAGTGGGGAGGACGTCGTACTTTGTATAAAAGACGAAAGATTCCAGGATCAGACGCTCCGGCACCAGAGGAGGGTGCATTGAAAACCATGATTGGAAAAGTCATGGATCAGCGTAGTAAAGCTGAGAAGGCTGAGAAGGTCGCAACTCGTGGTCGCGGTAAGGGGAAACCCAACAAAGACACGAAATGTTACAATTGTGGGAAGAAGGGTCACTTTGCAAGGACATGTTGGTCCAAGGATACCAGGAATGTATCATCGGTCGAGAAACAAAAAGACGGACCCTCTTCTGACCAAAGCCCACCGCCGACGGAAAACTAACAGGGGTTGTTGTCGATGACAAGATAACAACCCCGCCTGTGATTGTCAAAGGTACTGTCGAGGGAGAATCAAAAGATTCCATTTCATGGGAGCCGCTGGGGTTAGCCGCACCTGAGTCTGATCCGCCAGGTGGAGATGGGCCCAAGGGAACGGACGAGAAAGGTGTTGAAGATTTAGCTCATCTGGACACCGTCCGTAGAATTGAGTTGGCGGAAGAAGTAGAAAGGTTTTGTGCTTCGCGACTCAAACCCGATGATCCTATAGTTAAGTTTCTCAACTCGAGGGGATATGACTTGGGCGGTGAAACTGGGATCCAGAGATTTGCCTTACAACCTTCTCCTTTACAAGGGAAGAGATGGTACTTGCCTGTGCAGATTCAGGGTTGCTTGGGGGAATTTCTGATCGATACTGGAGCTAGCCACTCCATGATGGGTCACCATTTCTTCAGGAAGCTTGCAGGTCTGCCGACTAGCCCTGTGGGGCCTGGATCGGTCAGAAGTGCTGATGGATCTCATATGCGGACACATGGCAGACAGGTGATACCCTTCTGGGTGAATCAACATTCATTTGTTGTTTCAACAACTGTGGCTGAACTGACGGATGAGGGAATCTTGGGAGTGGATTTTTGTTCTCTGTATGGAGCGGTATTGGATAGTGTGACGGGGGAACTCACTCTTCAATATCCACAAGAGATGAAGGTCCAGTGTGTGCTCCGCCTGATTCCAGGCGTCTCATCTGTCTCTCAGACAGTGCGAATTCCTCCCCGCCATGTATGCAATGTAGTTGTATACTGCCGGGAAATGGAGTTTGACCGCATGGGGGTGGTGGAACCGAATCAGCAGCAGTTGAGTAAGCTGGGGTTGGTTTCCACCAGTGCCTTAGTGCAAAGTTCAAGACGAACAGTAGTACCAGTCAGTAATATGACTTTTCAGGATGTGTACCTGGAAAAAGGGATGACCTTTGGGGACGTGACGTATGCTGATGTGGTAGGAAGAGCTGACTCACCAGAGGGCAGTGGAATTAGGAGCTTTGGATCCATCCGCTATGCCAGTGGTATTGCAAGACACTGGAGAGCAGGATAGGAAGGAAGGCTATGGGTTACCACTGCATCTATTGCCATTAGTAACAGATAGCCATCTGGAGAAGGAAGAGGACAAAGGGAGTCTGGCTCAGTTGTTGTGCGAGAATGCAGACTTGTTCTCTGCTCCAGGAGAGCAGTTGGGTAGAACTGACCGAGTAACTCATCGGATAGACACCGGTTCTAGCCTGCCATTACGCTTGCCTTACCGGCGCCTGCCTTTGTCTAAGAAACAGGCATTGGAGGATGAGGTGGACAAGATGTTAGGGGAAGGGATAATAAGGCCTTCTGATAGTCCATGGGCTAGTCCAGTGGTAATGGTTACCAAAAAGGATGGCACCTGTCGATTCTGTATAGATTACAGGAGACTAAATGGGATTACGAGGAAAAATGCCTACCCCTTGCCACGCATTGATGAAAGTCTAGATTCCTTGGGTGGCAATCACTGGTTTTGTACCTTAGATCTGCAGTCAGGCTACTGGCAGATTGGGATGCACCCAGAGGATAAGGAAAAGACAGCGTTCACAACCCACAGGGGGTTGTTTGAGTTCAATGTGATGCCGTTTTGCTTGTGCAATGCTCCGGCTACTTTCGAGAATATGATGGAGACAATGCTAAGGGGATTGTTGTGGAAAAACTGTCTGGTTTATCTGGACGACATCATAGTTTTCGGGAAAACTCGGGAGGAGTGTCTATCAAATTTGACCATGGTGATGGATCGACTGAGATCCTATAACCTGAGACTGAAAGCTAAGAAATGCAAGTTCTTCAGGCAATCAGTGGAATATCTGGGCCGAATTGTCAGTGGCACAGGTATTTCGGCGGATCCAGGGAAATTGGAGGCAGTAGCGAGTTGGGCAACGCCAAAAGATCAGAAGGAAGTAAGATCGTTTTTGGGTTTTTGCTCATACTACCGCGATTTCATTCCCGGATTTGCTGAGGTGTCGGCTCCTTTACAGGCCCTAGTAGTAGGAAAAAGGAAGGGAATGTTGAAGCTACCTCCATTTATTTGGACGGAATTAGCTGAACAGGCTTTTCAGAAGCTAAAGGAGTTATTTACGGTAACTCCTGTGCTGAGCTATCCTACTGAGGGTGATCAGTTCATCCTAGACACCGACGCTAGCAACGACAGCATAGGCGCTGTCTTATCCCAAGTACAGGAGGGGAAGGAAGTGCCCTTGGCATTTGCTAGCAACAGCTTGAGTAAAACTCAACGCAATTATTGCACCACCAAAAGAGAGTTGTTAGCCATAGTAGTATACACGAAGAAATTCCGCCATTATTTGTATGGTGGAAATTTCATTCTGCGTACAGATCATTCATCCTTGAGATGGCTCCTTAATTTCAAGGAGGCAGATGGGATGATGGGTAGATGGATCTCTGCGTTGTCTGAATTAGGGATAGAGAATGCCCAGATTCAGCATCGGAGCGGAGTGAAGCACGTGAATGCGGATTGCTTGTCTAGGAGACCAATCCGAAGATGTGCAAGGTTGGACTGTGAAGACTGTGGCATACATAACGCTTTGGTGGCTCCAATAATGAATTTTGATCCAGCCTGGGAAGAGAACTTGGTGTTCTGGTCGGCGGAGTCCATACTTGAAGCTCAGCAGGAGGACGAAGGTATCAATGTGATACGGAATCTGATCCTGGAGAGAGCTGCTCGTCCCGTCAGACCTGCTCTGTCATTAGAATGTGTGGAAGTGAGGAACTTAGTGGGCCAATGGTCGCAGTTGGTAGTGCGAGACGGCCTATTGTGTAGATGGAAAACTCTTGAAGGCAAAGCCAGGAGGAGGCTACAGATAGTCTTGCCAGCTTCTCTGAGATGGGAAGTATTCGAGTTTTACCATGGTCATCAGACTTCCGCTCATTTTGGCAGGAAACGGACTTTGGACAAACTAGCGAGGAGATATTACTGGCCTGGGATGTCTAAGGATGTAATACGTTGGTTGACGGAATGCCCGACGTGTTGCCTGGTAAAGCCGGGTCCTGGGAAAGGTAAAACATCTCTCAGACAAGAATTGTTAGGAGTCAGATTTGCGAGGATAGCCATTGATATAATCACTGGCTTCCAGACAACTCCAAACTCCAATGTGTGCATGATGGTAGTACAGGACTACTATACCAAGTACGTGAAGGTGATCCCAATGAAGGATCACACGGCATTAACCTGCGCACAGGCTTTGGTTGAGGAGTGGGTACTAACATTTGGTGCACCTCTCATGCTACATTCAGACCAGGGTAGGCAGTTTGAATCGCGTCTCTTTCAAGGGATGCTGGAAGAATTGGCCATAGTGAAAACACACACTAATCCTTACCGACCGCAGTCGGATGGGATGGTTGAGAGGTTCAACCGTACGTTGATTCAGGGGTTGACCACGCTGGTTAATTCTAATCAGGATGACTGGGATACGTTTTCCCAGTATGTGGCTCATGCATACAACGGTACAGTGCATGCTTCAACTGGCTGCACTCCTAACAGCCTGGTATTTGGATCCGAGATCATAATGCCTGCAGATTTGGTCTTTGGCAGTGTGCTGCGGAGGAAGGATGTCCCATGCCGAGTGGCATTTGCGGAATCTCTACGCAGAGAATTGAGAGAAGGCTATGCATTGGTGAGAGGCCACTTGAAGAAAGCAGCCATCCATTAGAAAGTAGGGTATGATACAGGCTTGAGAGAAAGGAAGTATGTAGTTGGACAAAAGGTGGTGTGATTGAAACCACCTGTACATGGAAAAATCTCGAGAGGTTGGGATGGGCCGTTTGAGGTAACAAAGGTAATATCTGATGTTACTGTGTTGTTGAAAAATGTGCGAGGCAAGATAGTTGCAGGCCATGTGGATCGCCTGAAGCTTTGGCTAGGTCGCCGGCCCGGCGATGAGGATGAACCTTTGGTGGAAGTGCCGATGCCCCAACCCAGGTGGGTGCGTAAGAAACAGGTTACAGCACCCCCGCCTACAAAGAAGACTAGAAAAGCAACGCAAGCTAAAAAGGTCAATGGTAGGAAGAAGAGGAAGTTAGTTACTAGAAAGGAACCTGGAGAAGTTCCTCGAGTAATTGAGAAGAAGAAACCCCAAGGACCCATACGTAGAAGTGCTCGTATAGCGGGTCGAGGTGCTGTTACGTAAAAGCGGCGGGGCTGGGTTGGTTTGTTATGGTTACCCGGAAGAGTTCGGGTCTCCAAGGACTTACCCGGTAAACCCCGGAACAGTTGCGTAACTGGTGCTGATTGTCAAAAACACAACGAGAAATACCGGATTTTTTTCTTTAGTCTTTGTGACGGGAATAATGGTGAAAGTGACCAGTAGATGGCATTGGGGTACCCAACGTTCTGCTTTACTAAAGTTAGTTTTGAATGTTTACATGCTATGGTCTGTGAGTTGGTTTCCCATTTAGTACTTGTCGTGATGGTTTCGGATTAAAATCCAATCAACTTAGTCAGTAATTTTTCTAAGGATGAGATGAGAATCCTAAAAAGAAATATTATGTGGAAAGAACGGGTGTAGGATTCGTTCTAGGAACATGAGAATGGGACTCATACGTCTTCCGAATTTATTCGGACCACCAAAGAAATTTACTTTGACACGTATTTTTTTATTATGTTTGTTTAAAGAGCGTTCTAAAAGTTCATATGCTACAAATAATACAGCCTTGACGAACTAAAGAATTGCTATTACTTGAAATGATGTGTAAAATACAATCCGAGATAACCCGGCGAAGATTGCAACTACTAAGCAGTTTACTTCGCTACCCGGTTTTCTTCGGATAATACCGGATAACTTCTTCGGGAAGGGCTATCCGGTACCCGTGATCCTTTGCGCTTGGATGCGCACGCACGCTGGTTTGGCGCGGAAAGCGTCAGTCCTGCACATACCGTTGGAGAGGGTGGATGCGAAGGCACCTCTCTCCGCGGATGTTAAACAGCAGTTAGTCATCTAAAACTGCTCTACATGTGAGGGGGAGAGGAGACACTAAAGTGAGGTAGTACAGGAGGACACTTTTGTAACAATTTTTCTGATTCTACTACCCATTTAAGCTCATTTGAGAGTGGGCTCCTCTGGGCCGCCCTCTGTGTAGTTATCATGGCGGATAACTATCCGTCGGGTAACTCCCGTGGAAGGAGTCACTCGACGGAGGTTTCCCCTCTGTCGCAGGAACAGAGAGAGTTGTTAGCTTTGGGGGACCTGGAGTCAACAGCTCCGGTCGATTGTAATCTTCCAAAACGGTTTAGGGAAGCGGATTTACCAAAATTCGTGTATCAACCACCGAGTAAGATGAAGAATAGGGGAGTAAAACGCCGAAATGGCAGTAATATCTCCGAGATAAGGAAAACTGAACAGGTTAAAACCACACAGTATCTCCTAGCTCGGGGAGAACATGTAAGGAAACTGGTAGATATGGGTTTGTCAGTGGCGCAGGCTAGGGGGTTCGTGTCAGGGCCGGGGTTAAAAGGACTCGAGGCCGGGGGATTCCCCTTGTTCCAGGTTGGGAATATTGCGTCACCACCTTCTTCGGGAGTAACCCGAACTGACCCGAATATGCCCGGGATACCGGTGCACTCGGTCAGTCAAGCTCCAGTGGGTGCTCCGTGGGGTTCTATGTCGTATGACCGTGCGGATGGTTTACATCCGGTGCATGGTAACTTTGTACCCGATTGGAATGCCCCTAAACAGTCAACTCCGGAACGTATTCCAGCTATGGCAGTCATGCATTTTGCAGCTAAATTTGAGAAATTTGAGCCGGATGCAGTAATTCCTGGGAGTAAGATATGCAGGGGGGCATACGTCCGGGAATTAGACGGATTCAACGAGAGGAAATGTACTAAGCTATTCAGAGCTCCTTCCAATAATTCTAAGTCCAAACCCTACACGGGAGAGATTACTGGGGAGATAGGGAGCCGAGCTAGGCTACCCTCCTATGAATATACGGAGAGGGATATGGAGTTCTGGTTAGAACATACTAGTTCAGGGGCACATCAAGCTTACAAGTTCTGGGATGAGGTTATAAAGCAAAGTATGGGGACATACAGGGCTGCCGACCTCTCCAGCGAGGATAGAGACCGGTTGAAATGGGCCTGGATGACATTTGTCCCACCGGGTATGCCTACTTATAAATCTGGGAGAGGTTGGAGGGTAGGTTCGGGGCAGTGCCCATTCAACAAGTGTATGGATAGAAATCCAATGGCCGAGTATTTGGACCTGTACCAGTTCGCACGACATCTAGTGGAGTTCCACGGGCACTCCAAAATGATGTGGCAGTGCCGGTCCAAGTCTAATCGCTCAGTCAAATGTATGAAAGATGGTGAACCTTTCAGCACATCTAGAAAGGGTTGTATGGTAAGGCACTTAGTGGATGTACACCATATGAAGGCTGAAACTGCCATGTCCAATCTAGATATTCTCGAGAATTGCCCGGAGGCCTTAGGACTCACGGACAGAGATAAGGAAAAGACAGCGTTCACAACCCACAGTTTGACGGGTCATGATGTGACGCAGCACAGAATGGGTGTTACCCCACCAGAAGGGCAACATAGAAAGATGTCTATGTCTGAGGAACTGGTGTATCAATCTAACCCTGCTATCAGGGCAATGGGGATTGATGCTGTGCATAGTGAAGTTGGGAACAGTAGATCTGTGGAATGGTCCTTAGCAGTGGCAAGGAGACCTGTGAGTTCAGGTGTGACGCCGGTTAAGAGACGAGCAAATGAGCTGAAGCTATTTGATGGTACGATTCCATGGAGAAGGTGGTTTGTTCGCTTCGCTGCAGACATGCGTAATAATGGATGGGCCGGCAAGGAATGCCTGGCCTCTTTGGCATGGTGTCTGCGTGATGGTCCTGGTGACCCCGCTCTTACCGCCTTCGAACTCGACGGCGATGGCACATATGAAGGCCTAGTCGTATGTGCTGCTTGGGTTTTAGGTTCTGAATCGGGAACCGACCAAGAAGCTGAGTTAGAGGCCCGTGTGCAACCGAAGGGTGAAGGACACCGACAGTTTGGCATGGCGCTTTGGGTTTTGGCTAGGGAGGCATTTGAGTCTTTTTCACCGAGCGATCCCTGGTTAGTGAGGAAACTAGGGGGGATATACATCGATGGGTTGGAAGACAATGTCTTACGGGCTGAAGTAAGATCCCAGTGGAAGACAAAGATGTCACTAGCAGACATCATTGATCTCACTGGGGACTGTTTGTTGAAGCGGAAGCTGTTGCAAACTGTCACTGTGACACCAGAGGGAGCATATAGACCCTGTATATTAAGTGAGGGTCAAGTTGCTTCTGAGTCACAAGAGGTGGCAGCACATACACCCCATTCCAAGTCAGATGTAGAAGAGTCTACTAGTATGGTAGAGGAGTTACTACTTGACAAGAAAATGGAATCCATGATCAAAAGGGTCATGAAGCGAGTGGGTAGAGCTGAATGGGGTGAGAAGACAAATCCTAAAAAGGCAAAGTCTAGTAAGGATTCTGTATGCCATAGGTGTGGGAAGCGAGGGCATTTTGCTAAACAGTGTGGGACAGAAGGTCCTGAGACAGAGGCTGTCTTGAGAGAGCAAAAAGATGTGCCTGCTTCCAATTCCGCCCCACCACCGCCGGAAAACTGAAAAGGGCTGTTGTTGATGACAAAACAACAGCCCCAACTTGTTTCGTTAAGGGTACTAGCCCCTGCTTAGTTGAGGAAGAATCATTACTGTTAACGCTGGGTAAGGCCGCATCCGGGTTGGGACGCCAACAGGATGAGACGGGGCCGAGTATATGGTTATATAAGCCCACACCTGAGGATTGGTGGAGCGCGGCCTGGTTATGTGCATTAAGCCGTGACCGCCACGTGTCACCCGACATATCTCGGGTACCGTGTCGGCCCGGATGCACCGGCGCGTGGTTACCCGGAGTTCCTCGGGAACTCAAGTGTTTACGAGTAATGAGGAGAGTTACATAACGACCAGTACATAAGACCTGGGGTTCTGCTAATCGAGGACCCAGTCTTGCTGTGCACTTCGGCCAGCTCGACTGCTCCACAACAGAACTTCCCCGAACTCTGTTGTACCTTTTAGGCCTAGTCCTGTCGCTGCTTCCAACTTGGTCACCCTGCGTCTTTCTCTGTTCCACCCTTTGGGGGAACTAGAGCAGATAGACGCATTGGTGCACAACTCCGGGTACAGAACTTCCTCTGGGGGAGTCTGATCCAAGTAGAGTTAACCAAGATGGAAGAGAGCCTTGGAACTCGGGAATTATGTACTAGACCGTGAGCGTATACCTCCTGTATGTTCATATGACCACTGGTGTTCAGAAGCCTATTTGATTGTTACTATCCGTCTGTATGATTACGAGCCGTATGTCAGAATGAATAAAGTGTAATTTCTGAACAACCCATTTTCGAATCTGGAGTTTTTCATAGCCGATGCCTATCTTAGAATAGCCAACAGCTACACTGGTGCCGTGACCACTTTGGGTAAGTATTGATTTATATATTTTTTTTTTTCACTTTCTGAAATTGAGAGGTTAGCTCTTATATGTTTGAACCAGAATTGGTAGGTTTCAAGGATAGTTATTACAAGTTGCTTTTGTGTGGTGAAGATATGTCAGATACAGAGGTACCTCCCCCGTCGGTTACAAACCAAGGGGAGGGTATGCGTCCTAGACTACAGTCTAGGGTTAGGTTTAATGCTAGGCAGAAGGTACATACGTTCAATCAGAGTAGGGAAATTGGACATGGAGGAGAGGAGGAGGCCCACGAGGTGAGATCTGAGGATTCACAAGGGGATCCTCCAGCAAAACGTCCAGCTCTAGAACCAGATAGGGGTTTGGAGGGACCTGTCCAGGCGGGGGACACCTCACGGGAGGATGTGACGCTTGGACAGGTGACCATGGAAGATGCTGGAGAGGATAGTGACTCTAGTATGCCTAGTCTGGAGGGTGCAGTAGATGTACCAGTGACATGGGAACGTAGACCAGTGCCCACTGTAGGGACAGTGGAAAGGACTAAGATGGTAGTCCAGGGTAGTCAGCAGGGGGTTGAGGTTGTCAAAGGGGACGACCTGGAGGAAACTCCGGTGGAAAGAAAGGAGACAGCTGTGGCAATCTCCAAGGGAGATAAGCTGTTTCCAGATCCTTTTAGGTTGACAATACCTGGTCTGGAGGTTCCGCCTTATGAACCCAGGGAGAGGTTGAGCCTGGATGACATAAGGACGCTCCGATTGAGAAATGAGCATGAACACATGAAGGAAGGGATTAGAATAGAGGAAGAATCCTTGAGGAAGTTGAAGGAAGAAAGGGAAGCTTTTGAAAAGAGTTTTTTGGCAAAAAGGTCAGGGAACATTGGGGAACATGCAGCTCAGATAAAACATCTGGAACAAATTTCTGTCAATGTGGGTCTACTTGAAGGTACTGAAGTCAGACTGAAGTCTGAAACAGAAAAGCTAGTGGTGCGGAATAAAGAAATTAGTTCCGAGATTCTAGCAAGACAGTTACAGGTAGCTGAGTATGATGAGTTATTGAAGAAACAGGATAGTAAGCTGGGAGAGTTAGAGGCGCTAGCTCAACAAGCTGAAAATCACATGGTGAACAAGCTAGAACCAAAAGGGACGAAGGAAATTGGGGACCCAGTGGGAAAGGCGCAAGAGGTGTCTAGAGATGAGACCTTTGTGACTGCCGATGAGCCCTCAGTAGTTATAGTCAATATGGTGGAGGAGGTAGTGAAACCACCTATCACTGAGGATCTAGATAGTTCCATGGTAATACATACAGCAGATATGTTATCCAGTGTGAGTGGACACTCATCCATGCATGGCAGTAAGTTTGACAAGAATGAGGAGTTCATGTTGGAGCTTTGTGGTAGAGTTGAAAAACTGTTTCAGGAAAAGTTAGATTGCTTTCTTGAAGAAACAGAGTCAGTGAGCGTGGAGAATGACACTAAGGGAGGAAAAGGAGACGTTCCGGTAGCTCAGGCTACAGGGAATAAGGCTCCTGTGGGACCAGTTAACACTGCTCCAGCTCCAGGTGCTCATTCTACTCCAGCTCCATGAGCAAGGCAGGTTCATGCAGTTCCGGTAAATGTGTCTACGGTGGGTAGACCAGGTTTGCCCGGTGGAGCATACATGAATGCTCGGCCGCCAGGTCAAGGGAATCTGGCCGGGCCTAACACCTCCTACGGGGGATGGGGCAATGTGGGACCGGATAACTGTTATGGGAACGCGAGGCCTATGTTCAATATACCACCTCCCCCATTACCTGGCAGTCATATAACTCCAGGAAGCATGTATACACCAAGGACCGGAGGTATTGATCAGAGTGGGACACCCTATCAACATAGAGGGAATATGTCGATGGAGGACGAGGCAGTGTTCCAAAGCAATCCAGCAATTAGAAGATTGGGGATTGATGCGGTACCAAATGATGTGGGGAACCATAGAGCAGTAGACTATGCTTTGAGTCAGGCTGAGATACCGTTGAGAACAGGGATGACAGCTGTAAAGAAGCAGGCTATCAAGATGAAGCAATATGATGGCTCAGTTCCATGGAGGAAATGGTTCACACGATGTTCAGCAGATATGCGACATAATGGTTGGGAAGGCGATGAGTGCCTTGCGGCTTTGTCGTGGTGTCTGCGAGATGGTCCTGGTGATCCAGCCCTAACAAGCTTTGAATTAAGCGGGGGAAGAACGTACAAGGGATTGGTGGAAACGGCTTCTTGGGCTTTGGGTTCCACATCCGGTGCGGATCCAGCGTCTGAACTGGAGGAAAGAGTTCAGAAACCCGGTGAAGGACACCGACAGTTTGGAATGGCTCTCCGAGTGCTAGCAGCAGAAGCATTTGCATCTATGAGTCCAAGTGATCCATGGCTGGTGAGGAAGTTGTCCAGCCTGTATATAGATGGACTTAGGGATGAGAGATTGTCAAGCGAGATTGCTTCACAGTGGAAGACCACTATGTCGCTAGCGGACATCTTCGAGCTCACAGAGGATGCTCTGAGGAAGAGGAAGCTGTTGAAAACTGTGGAGGCAGCCCCTGTAGCTGCAGTGGAGATACCCGCAGAGGAGGGTGAACTGACTACAGAGGGTGTGTAAGAGGTGGCAGCTGTAGATCCTAAGTGGGGAGGACGTCATACTTTGTATAAAAGACGAAAGATTCCAGGATCAGACGCTCCGGCACCAGAGGAGGGTGCATTGAAAACCATGATTGGAAAAGTCATGGATGAGCGTAGTAAAGCTGAGAAGGCTGAGAAGGTCGCAACTCGTGGTCGCGGTAAGGGGAAACCCAACAAAGACACGAAATGTTACAATTGTGGGAAGAAGGGTCACTTTGCAAGGACATGTTGGTCCAAGGATACCAGGAATGTATCATCGGTCGAGAAACAAAAAGACGGACCCTCTTCTGACCAAAGCCCACTGCCGACGGAAAACTAACAGGGGTTGTTGTCGATGACAAGATAACAACCCCGCCTGTGATTGTCAAAGGTACTGTCGAGGGAGAATCAAAAGATTCCATTTCATGGGAGCCGCTGGGGTTAGCCGCACCTGAGTCTGATCCGCCAGGTGGAGATGGGCCCCAGGGAACGGACGAGAAAGGTGTTGAAGATTTAGCTCATCTGGACACCGTCCGTAGAATTGAGTTGGCGGAAGAAGTAGAAAGGTTTTGTGCTTCGCGACTCAAACCCGATGATCCTATAGTTAAGTTTCTCAACTCGAGGGGATATGACTTGGGCGGTAAAAATGGGATCCAGAGATTTGCCTTACAACCTTCTCCTTTACAAGGGAAGAGATGGTACTTGCCTGTGCAGATTCAGGGTTGCTTGGGGGAATTTCTGATCGATACTGGAGCTAGCCACTCCATGATGGGTCACCATTTCTTCAGGAAGCTTGCAGGTCTGCCGACTAGCCCTGTGGGGCCTGGGTCGGTCAGAAGTGCTGATGGATCTCATATGCGGACACATGGCAGACAGGTGATACCCTTCTGGGTGAATCAACATTCATTTGTTGTTTCAACAACTGTGGCTGAACTGACGGATGAGGGAATCTTGGGAGTGGATTTTTGTTCTCTGTATGGAGCGGTATTGGATAGTGTGACGGGGGAACTCACTCTTCAATATCCACAAGAGATGAAGGTCCAGTGTGTGCTCCGCCGGATTTCAGGCGTCTCATCTGTCTCTCAGACAGTGCGAATTCCTCCCCGCCATGTATGCAATGTAGTTGTATACTGCCGGGAAATGGAGTTTGACCGCATGGGGGTGGTGGAACCGAATCAGCAGCAGTTGAGTAAGCTGGGGTTGGTTTCCACCAGTGCCTTAGTGCAAAGTTCAAGACGAACAGTAGTACCAGTCAGTAATTTGACTTTTCAGGATGTGTACCTGGAAAAAGGGACGACCTTTGGGGACGTGACGTATGCTGATGTGGTAGGAAGAGCTGACTCACCAGAGGGCAGTGGAATTAGGAGCTTTGGATCCATCCGCTATGCCAGTGGTATTGCAAGACACTGGAGAGCAGGATAGGAAGGAAGGCTATGGGTTACCACTGCATCTTTTGCCATTAGTAACAGATAGCCATCTGGAGAAGGAAGAGGACAAAGGGAGTCTGGCTCAGTTGTTGTGCGAGAATGCAGACTTGTTCTCTGCTCCAGGAGAGCAGTTGGGTAGAACTGACCGAGTAACTCATCGGATAGACACCGGTTCTAGCCCGCCATTACGCTTGCCTTACCGGCGCCTGCCTTTGTCTAAGAAACAGGCATTGGAGGATGAGGTGGACAAGATGTTAGGGGAAGGGATAATAAGGCCTTCTGATAGTCCATGGGCTAGTCCAGTGGTAATGGTTACCAAAAAGGATGGCACCTGTCGATTCTGTATAGATTACAGGAGACTAAATGGGATTACGAGGAAAAATGCCTACCCCTTGCCACGCATTGATGAAAGTCTAGATTCCTTGGGTGGCAATCACTGGTTTTGTACCTTAGATCTGCAGTCAGGCTACTGGCAGATTGGGATGCACCCAGAGGATAAGGAAAAGACAGCGTTCACAACCCACAGGGGGTTGTTTGAGTTCAATGTGATGCGGTTTGGCTTGTGCAATGCTCCGGCTACTTTCGAGAATATGATGGAGACAATGCTAAGGGGATTGTTGTGGAAAAACTGTCTGGTTTATCTGGACGACATCATAGTTTTCGGGAAAACTCGGGAGGAGTGTCTATCAAATTTGACCATGGTGATGGATCGACTGAGATCCTATAACCTGAGACTGAAAGCTAAGAAATGCAAGTTCTTCAGGCAATCAGTGGAATATCTGGGCCGAATTGTCAGTGGCACAGGTATTTCGGCGGATCCAGGGAAATTGGAGGCAGTAGAGAGTTGGGCAACGCCAAAAGATCAGAAGGAAGTAAGATCGTTTTAGGGTTTTTGCTCATACTACCGCGATTTCATTCCCGGATTTGCTGAGGTGTCGGCTCCTTTACAGGCGCTAGTAGTTGGAAAAAGGAAGGGAATGTTGAAGCTACCTCCATTTATTTGGACGGAATTAGCTGAACAGGCTTTTCAGAAGCTAAAGGAGTTATTTACGGTAACTCCTGTGCTGAGCTATCCTACTGAGGGTGATCAGTTCATCCTAGACACCGACGCTAGCAACGACAGCATAGGCGCTGTCTTATCCCAAGTACAGGAGGGGAAGGAAGTGCCCTTGGCATTTGCTAGCAACAGCTTGAGTAAAACTCAACGCAATTATTGCACCACCAAAAGAGAGTTGTTAGCCATAGTAGTATACACGAAGAAATTCCGCCATTATTTGTATGGTGGAAATTTCATTCTGCGTACAGATCATTCATCCTTGAGATGGCTCCTTAATTTCAAGGAGGCAGATGGGATGATGGGTAGATGGATCTCCGCGTTGTCTGATTCAGCATCGGAGCGGAGTGAAGCACGTGAATGCGGATTGCTTGTCTAGGAGACCAATCCGAAGATGTGCAAGGTTGGACTGTGAAGACTGTGGCATACATAACGCTTTGGTGGCTCCAATAATGAATTTTGATCCAGCCTGGGAAGAGAACTTGGTGTTCTGGTCGGCGGAGTCCATACTTGAAGCTCAGCAGGAGGACGAAGGTATCAATGTGATACGGAATCTGATCCTGGAGAGAGCTGCTCGTCCCGTCAGACCTGCTCTGTCATTAGAATGTGTGGAAGTGAGGAACTTAGTGGGCCAATGGTCGCAGTTGGTAGTGCGAGACGGCCTATTGTGTAGATGGAAAACTCTTGAAGGCAAAGCCAGGAGGAGGCTACAGATAGTCTTGCCAGCTTCTCTGAGATGGGAAGTATTCGAGTTTTACCATGGTCATCAGACTTCCGCTCATTTTGGCAGGAAACGGACTTTGGACAAACTAGCGAGGAGATATTACTGGCCTGGGATGTCTAAGGATGTAATACGTTGGTTGACGGAATGCCCGACGTGTTGCCTGGTAAAGCCGGGTCCTGGGAAAGGTAAAACATCTCTCAGACAAGAATTGTTCGGAGTCAGATTTGCGAGGATAGCCATTGATATAATCACTGGCTTCCAGACAACTCCAAACTCCAACGTGTGCATGATGGTAGTACAGGACTACTATACCAAGTACTTGAAGGTGATCCCAATGAAGGATCACACGGCATGAACCTGCGCACAGGCTTTGGTTGAGGAGTGGGTACTAACATTTGGTGCACCTCTCATGCTACATTCAGACCAGGGTAGGGAGTTTGAATCGCGTCTCTTTCAAGGGATGCTGGAAGAGTTGGCCATAGTGAAAACACGCACTAATCCTTACCGACCGCAGTCGGATGGGATGGTTGAGAGGTTCAACCGTACGTTGATTCAGGGGTTGACCACGCTGGTTAATTCTAATCAGGATGACTGGGATACGTTTTCCCAGTATGTGGCTCATGCATACAACGGTACAGTGCATGCTTCAACTGGCTGCACTCCTAACAGCCTGGTATTTGGATCCGAGATCATAATGCCTGCAGATTTGGTCTTTGGCAGTGTGCTGCGGAGGAAGGATGTCCCATGCCGAGTGGCATTTGCGGAATCTCTACGCAGAGAATTGCGAGAAGGCTATGCATTGGTGAGAGGCCACTTGAAGAAAGCAGCCATCCATCAGAAAGTAGGGTATGATACAGGCTTGAGAGAAAGGAAGTATGTAGTTGGACAAAAGGTGGTGAGATTGAAACCACCTGTACATGGAAAAATCTCGAGAGGTTGGGATGGGCCGTTTGAGGTAACAAAGGTAATATCTGATGTTACTGTGTTGTTGAAAAATGTGCGAGGCAAGATAGTTGCAGGCCATGTGGATCGCCTGAAGCCTTGGCTAGGTCGCCGGCCCGGCGATGAGGATGAACCTTTGGTGGAAGTGCCGATGCCCCAACCCAGGTGGGTGCGTAAGAAACAGGTTACAGCACCCCCGCCTACAAAGAAGACTAGAAAAGCAACGCCAGCTAAAAAGGTCAATGGTAGGAAGAAGAAGAAGTTAGTTACTAGAAAGGAACCTGGAGAAGTTCCTCGAGTAATTGAGAAGAAGAAACCCCAAGGACCCATACGTAGAAGTGCTCGTATAGCGGGTCGAGGTGCTGTTACGTAAAAGCGGCGGGGCTGGGTTGGTTTGTTATGGTTACCCGGAAGAGTTCGGGTCTCCAAGGACTTACCCGGTAAACCCCGGAACAGTTGCGTAACTGGTGCTGATTGTCAAAAACACAACGAGAAATACCAGATTTTTTTCTTTAGTCTTTGTGACGGGAATAATAGTGAAAGTGACCAGTAGATGGCATTGGGGTACCCAACGTTCTGCTTTACTAAAGTTAGTTTTGAATGTTTACATG
Source organism: Harmothoe impar (assembly GCA_947462335.1). Taxonomy (NCBI): domain Eukaryota; kingdom Metazoa; phylum Annelida; class Polychaeta; order Phyllodocida; family Polynoidae; genus Harmothoe; species Harmothoe impar. The sequence continues at coordinate 73,191 of CANHQG010000141.1, forward strand.
CTATGGTCTGTGAGTTGATTTCCCATTTAGTACTTGTCGTGATGGTTTCGGATTAAAATCCAATCAACTTAGTCAGTAATTTTTTTAAGGATGAGATGAGAATCCTAAAAAGAAATATTATGTGGAAAGAACGGGTGTAGGATTCGTTCTAGGAACATGAGAATGGGACTCATACGTCTTCCGAATTTATTCGGACCACCAAAGAAATTTACTTTGACACGTATTTTTTTATTATGTTTGTTTAAAGGGCGTTCTAAAAGTTCATATGCTACAAATAATACAACCTTGACGAACTAAAGAATTGCTATTACTTGAAATGATGTGTAAAATACAATCCGAGATAACCCGGCGAAGATTGCAACTACTACGCATTTACTTCGCTACCCGGTTTTCTTCGGATAATACCGGATAACTTCTTCGGGAAGGGCTATCCGGTACCCGTGATCCTTTGCGCTTGGATGCGCACGCACGCTGGTTTGGCGCGGAAAGCGTCAGTCCTGCACATACCGTTGGAGAGGGTGGATGCGAAGGCACCTCTCTCCGCGGATGTTAAACAGCAGTTAGTCATCTAAAACTGCTCTACATGTGAGGGGGAGAGGAGACACTAAAGTGAGGTAGTACAGGAGGACACTTTTGTAACAATTTTTCTGATTCTACTACCCATTTAAGCTCATTTGAGAGTGGGCTCCTCTGGGCCGCCCTCTGTGTAGTTATCATGGCGGATAACTATCCGTCGGGTAACTCCCGTGGAAGGAGTCACTCGACGGAGGTTTCCCCTCTGTCGCAGGAACAGAGAGAGTTGTTAGCTTTGGGGGACCTGGAGTCAACAGCTCCGGTCGATTGTAATCTTCCAAAAACGGTTTAGGGAAGCGGATTTACCAAAATTCGTGTATCAACCACCGAGTAAGATGAAGAATAGGGGAGTAAAATGCCGAAATGGCAGTAATATCTCCGAGATAAGGAAAACTGAACAGGTTAAAACCACACAGTATCTCCTAGCTCGGGGAGAACATGTAAGGAAACTGGTAGATATGGGTTTGTCACTGGCGCAGGCTAGGGGGTTCGTGTCAGGGCCAGGGTTAAAAGGACTCGAGGCCGGGGGATTCCCCTTGTTCCAGGTTGGGAATATTGCGTCACCACCTTCTTCGGGAATAACCCGAACTGACCCGAATATGCCCAGGATACCGGTGCACTCGGTCAGTCACGCTCCAGTGGGTGCTCCGTGGGGTTCTATGTCGTATGACTGTGCGGATGGTTTACATCCGGTGCATGGTAACTTTGTACCCAATTGGAATGCCCCTAAACAGTCAACTCCGGAACGTATTCCAGCCATGGCAGTCATGCATTTTGCAGCTAAATTTGAGAAATTTGAGCCGGATGCAGTAATTCCTGGGAGTAAGATATGCAGGGGGGCATACGTCCGGGAATTAGACGGATTCAACGAGAGGAAATGTACTAAGCTATTCAGAGCTCCTTCCAATAATTCTAAGTCCAAACCCTACACGGGAGAGATTACTGGGGAGATAGGGAGCCCAGCTAGGCTACCCTCCTATGAAGATACGGAGAGGGATATGGAGTTCTGGTTAGAACATACTAGTTTAGGGGCACATCAGGCTTACAAGTTCTGGGATGAGGTTATAAAGCAAAGTATGGGGACATACAGGGCTGCCGACCTCTCCAACGAGGATAGAGACCGGTTGAAATGGGCCTGGATGACATTTGTCCCACCGGGTATGCCTACTTATAAATCTGGGAGAGGTTGGAGGGTAGGTTCGGGGCAGTGCCCATTCAACGAGTGTATGGATAGAAATCCAATGGCCGAGTATTTGGACCTGTACCAGTTCGCACGACATCTAGTGGAGTTCCACGGGCACTCCAAAATGATGTGGCAGTGCCGGTCCAAGTCTAATCGCTCAGTCAAATGTATGAAAGATGGTGAACCTTTCAGCACATCTAGAAAGGGTTGTATGGTAAGGCACTTAGTGGATGTACACCATATGAAGGCTGAAACTGCCATGTCCAATCTAGATATTCTCGAGAATTGCCCGGAGGCCTTAGGACGCACGGACAGAGAAAAGTGTGTGAGGGTACCACAGGGGTTGGCATACACCTTGGTGTTCAACCATAACCCGAGAAGGTTGTGGCTGAATCGGAAGGCGTGGCCATACTACATTCAGGACTTTCCAGAGAAAGCCGCTGATTACCGTAGTAAGATGGAGTTGGCCACTCCTCCCAAAGGTAAAGTGTTGTCTGAAGGTAAAACTGTGGACCATGGAGTGTATACTCCTGTCTCTGTTACCTTAGGAGAGATGCGAACCACAGGTTCAGAGGAGTCCTCAGCTTCTGCTGGGTTAGACTCATCACCTGACGGTCGATCTACCCCAACCAAAAGATGTGCTCCAGGGTCTTCCTGTGGGTTTAGTAGGAATACTACTGAATCCAACAAGGAGGGCTCTGGCGGATCATTACCGAGGGTTGCTGTTAGCCCAAGGCTAGCCATAGAGGAGAAAATGGTAAAAGACCTGTTAGCTTCTCCTGTAGAGGAGGAGGATGACTGTGTATTTGTGGGACAGGAGGTAATACCTCCTACCACAATCTCTGAGGCTGGAGGGAACCCGGGAGTGTCAAGGAAGATATTAAAAACAGAAAATACTTCTACTGATAGTCAAGGGTATGTAACAGGGAAGATAGAGTCAGTATGTGGGAAAGAGGATTCCAAGACTAAGACGATCTATAGAACGATTGATTTCCAATCTGAGGGGGACGATTGGGTGGATCATAAATTCACCCCACCCACAGGCAGGGTCCAATCAAGTAAAATAGAGATGAGGAAGGAACAGGAGATTGGTCGTAGACTATCCTCCGTTCCATCACCATCTACCTGTATGGGGGGTCTCTCATTGAACTCTCCATCATCTGGGGTGGATGAAGAAGGGATGTGTTTGGATCGGTCCCTCTGCCTAAGCTGACTGGTGATATTGATCACCCTGAGAATGTTAGTATCAGGAATCTTCTGAAAGAACAGTATATCACTGGGCTGAAAAGTTCATTTGACAAACTGGATCTCGCTTGTCAACTAGCTCTGCAAGGAGCTAGGGCTCAAGCTGAGCAATTGGTAAAAGAAAGTCGTTTGGCCGAAATAGAGAAAGTGGAGACTGCAAAAGCAGAACTCCTATCTAAAATGTCCAAAATGACTGAGGAGAATGAAGCCCTCAAACGACAGTTGGGACAACGGGATGACATGGTAGCAACCTCTAGCAAAATTGTAGACGATTTGAGATTGAACATTGAAAAATCTCGTATGGAAAGTCAATTTTTAATTGACGATCTCAAAGTCAAGTTGGATCGCAGTAAGGATATGGTCAGTTCTGCTGAACATAAACTAACTGCTGCCCGGACTGAAATTAGTCTAAAAACTAAAGTTATTCGGAAGTTAGAACACGAAATTGGTGGTCTAACAGAGGAACTTTCTGGCTATAGAAAGGAAGCTCAGCAGAACGATGACTTCTACGAAGAGTTGGCTGAGTTCTTCGAAGATTGCTATGAAATCCCATTGTCAAGTTGGTACGACGAGAGTGTGTACAGGGTTGACCGGGGTTCTGCCCCTCTTCCCTTGGGATTTGACGGTGATGCATACGCACAAAGGTTGAGAGCTGACTCCAGGGCTAGTGATATCCCTCGGAGTCCTCCACCTCACCTGCAAGGGACGAGATGCACCTGGCTGACTGCAGTTACGTGGCTGCCACCTCCATGGCCTCTGGGTCATCGAAGTTTGTTCCTGTGACGTCTGTTCCTGTGATGTCTGTTCCTGTGAGGTCTGTTCCTGTGACGTCTGTTCCTGTGACGTCTGTTCCTGTGACGTCTGTCGCTGTGACGTCTGCTGCCGTGACGTCCACCTCTGTGTCGTCTGCTGCTAAGACGATGCAGTATACTACAATGGGGGTGGACACAACCGTGTCTTCCTTTGAGACTATGGATACTCCAGCTGGGGTGTCCACTCTAGCGAGGATGGTGGTGAATGAACTGCAGACAGAGTCGCCCAACTCGACACCTGTCTCAACACCAATACTCGACGCCACCTCTTGTCAGTCACCTTACCAGATAACGGAAAGTGAGACTAGAGAGGCGGTCCAGATATTGATGGAGCTGACCGATGCAATCGCAGAAGCTGACCTACGTCTGACTGTCCATGATGCTGAGGCGCTTATGGCTCCTGAAAACGAACTTGAACAATCCATGATGGTGGATCCTCCAGTGGACCTACCTGTGACGACTGGTTCTGTGTCAGGGAACCATCGTCCATCTACCCTGGACATTCCTATATCCATGGCGAGTGTACCTATGAGTACTCAAGTGCATTTTCCCAACCCTGACGCTTTGCAGCTGGGGTCTGGGATGGACATTTCCATTGAGATAAGTACCAACCGATCGAGTGAATGCATGTCGCCAGTGTCCAGAAATGAAGAACTTTTGCTGAGTGGCGAGTCATAAAAACCTTCCCAGTTTGCAGCATATATAGAACCTCTACCATGTGTCGTCATCAAGGTTGAACTTTTGCAGTAGTGGAGCTATTAGTGCACCACGGACCATATGATGCTTTAAAATACTATAGACTATGGGTCACAAGATGACTATATATATATATATATTTATGAAAGACTGAGATGACAGGAACAGTGGATCATTATCGCCTATTTATGAAAAGACTTTGATATGATGCCATATTATCTATCATCTAGGTTTTGCAGTTGTTGAAATATATAAAAACTGTTAAAACCATCACCAAAGAGTGTTCTATTTGCCATAGGACAGTATTTGTAAAACGGGTTCTGTTTGATTTGATGACATGTGCTATAGGTATGATTATTGTATGCCGATTGTGATTCTCTGAATTAACCGTCCAATGAGTAAAGGTATAAGGGACTGGATCCTGATGATACCTACTGGAGTAAAAGGTTACTTGACTGCATTCGTGCTATGTGTAGATCTGTGGTAATAACATATCAATGAACCTGAAAAACGTGAAATTTATTCAGGTACTGAGAATGGAAATTGCGTAAGTTGTTATGGAGATCCGTAGGCTCTCGTTGATTACTTTCAGAAGGAAGGTATCAAGTGAGGGGCTGGATCATTCTATTTTTCAGCTTACTGCGTTTTTGATCTTTGAACTGAGTGTGGAGATTAATTCTCCCTGAAAGTTGAAATGTGTTGCCAAGATACTTGATCTGATCGCCTTAGCATTTCTTTATGGAGAATGCCACTTGTGTTATTATGTAGGTTACATCAAAAAGGACACCTATGTGACCATAATTGGCATGAGGTTTTTGAAGTCCTTGGTTGGATTGAAACTGCATTTACCGGATCTACGCTATATGTTCATTTATTCCAAAAATATTGACCTTTCAAACCTTACTCTGGCACGTAAAGCGAGTGAGTCTATTCAAATAGACGGGTTGGGTCAAGATTTACTATAAAGTCGACACTTGCCACCTTTTATGTTTCCAAAATGTCTCGTATGAAAAATTGGTAACTTTTAAGGAGAAGTGCTCATATTGATCTGTATGTATATGATACCTGTTGTAACAAATCGTTTTCGATAAAACATGGTTAGTATACGATAGTATGTCTTAAAAGTTTTATATATTTTTTTATGATATATAGTCAAGTTTGTTTCATAGGGCTTGACTGGCTGTGTGGAGTTTATCCTCTTAGTCCCAGAAATCATGACTGTTATTGAAGGATGATACTCGATTATTGTGTAACTGGATCCTGATGGTTGATATGATTGACGTTAATATCAAAAAGGATGAAGAGATATCTATAATACTCAAGAAATATATAAGTGGTTCTGATAGAAAGAGTTACGCTTGTCTCCACTATGTATGTGTTTGGAGACAATATATATGTTTTTTTGGGTTGTTTGGAGATAAAATTTGTCATTGTATCAAGGTAGTATAAAAGTACTGCACTTTGTGCCGCTATTTAGACGCTGTGATATTGTCTGAAGGGGGGTAGTGTAGTGGGTCGCCGCTGTACTATTTCTATGGAACCAGTTTGTGTTATATTTGGTATGTGTGTTGCCGTGTATCCAGGCCGCACTCTTGTCTAGTGCCGAGTATATGGTTATATAAGCCCACACCTGAGGATTGGTGGAGCGTGGCCTGGTTATGTGCATTGAGCCGTGACCGCCACGTGTCACCCGACATATCTCGGGTACCGTGTCGGCCCGGATGCACCGGCGCGTGGTTACCCGGAGTTCCTCGGGAACTCAAATGTTTACGAGTAATGAGGAGAGTTACATAACGACCAGTACATAAGACCTGGGGTTCTGCTAATCGAGGACCCAGTCTTGCTGTGCACTTCGGCCAGCTCGACTGCTCCACAACAGAGCTTCCCCGAACTCTGTTGTACCTTTTAGGCCTAGTCCTGTCGCTGCTTCCAACTTGGTCACCCTGCGTCTTTCTCTGTTCCACCCTTTGGGGGAACTAGAGGAGATAGACGCATTGGTGCACAACTCCGGGTACAGAACTCCCTCTGGGGTAGTCTGATCCAAGTAGAGTTAACCAAGATGGAAGAGAGCCTTGGAACTCGGGAATTATGTACTAGACCGTGAGCGTATACCTCCTGTATGTTCATATGACCACTGGTGTTCAGAAGCCTATTTGATTGTTACTTTCCGTCTGTATGATTACGAGCCGTATGTCAGAATGAATAAAGTGTAATTTCTGAACAACCCATTTTCGAATCTGGAGTTTTTCATAGCCGATGCCTATCTTAGAATAGCCAACAGCTACAGTATGATACTCCAATGCAGCACTGGCATGTTACTCGGCGGGGTTGCATTGGTGCATCATAACGTCAAGTGTCATCTTTTGGCGACTTACGTCCTAAAGGAGTTAAGCAAAACTATAGGTGAGGAAGGCAAATAGGGGACTTGGGGCCTACCCGGTGTTTTAGAGGTGATAGACAAGGGAATATTCAAAAGTACTTCTAGGCAAGTCACAAAATCTAACAAAATTATCATATAGAACTATGGAGATGAATGGAATTATCACATATTAATTTCAAAATAGGGCATTTATCAATGTTTCAGCCCAAATTCTGTTCGGTTCAGCATTCTCTGTGATTTGCCACAATTTGCCATTAATTTTTCTATTGGAACACATTATGCTTGGTATCGGCATAAATAGGTGTAGTAAAGACACTATGTAGACCCTGATGTGTAACCATTTGAATCATGTGCAATTTGCAAAACATAAAATTTATTTGTAAGACCAACTTGTCATGTAACCTTCAGACCAGAGGGTAGTTCTCTAATATGGGGCTTTTACGTTGTAATCTGATTATCCAGAGGTCTCAAGGTCTTATTTTTATCACAATTTAACTTTTTTTATGCCAAATTGGTGGCGTAGCCACCTGGTGGTACTGCTAGGCACTACCAGGATGAGGTATATGATGTTCGCCCATAGAAGTGGAATCTCTCGATATTTGGCTGGAGTGAGGGCCAATTACAGCCCGGTGAAACTTCACATTCTTAGCCTACCCAGGGTGCCCCGAGCACCATACGTTTCTTATATGACGTCATAATGGCGCGAAATATTGCATCCAATCAGCGGCTGTACAAACAATACTCTGTAATGGGCCCTCGCTCCAGCCAGATATCGAGAGGGGCCACTTCTATGGGCTATATATGATGTTTGCACTTTATCAGAAGTCATAACGGGCCCAACCATCTTGGATTAAGGTGTCATAACATAAATTTATACTATGTGATAACAATAATATTCAATGGTTCTATTGGTTTGTTGTTAATACAGCTGGTTGCCTAGCAAAAGCTATTCTAATTATTTATCTGCCTAGCAAGGCACATTTCCATGATCCTGAGGTTGATTATTATTATACCTACCCACCCTAATATTGACCGAAGGAATTCAATTGTTCTATTGGTTTGTTGCTAATACAGCTGGTTGCTATTATCATTGTTTATCTGCCTTGAATAGCGAAAGCTTAGTTAGCTTAAACAGAATGACAGAGTTGTGATGTCTAACTTCATTGCATTGATGTCACGCAGTGCCTGAGGCATTTTTTGATGTGGCAACCACCGCCATTCTTGTTTACAGATAATTAATCCCAAACGTGTCCTCTCTACATCTTAAATCCAATAGCTTCAAAAGGAACAGAAAGTTGTCTTTACTGTCCATTTCGCCAAATCTGTCACTCATTTTTTTTGAACTTCTTGTTATATTTATCCAGATACATATTCTGATATACACCATTCACCTATCTCAAGCCACATGGAAGTGAATTAAGTCAAGATTGGCATTAAAACAGCTTAATAGTGGCATCTATATGGTTACTCGCTACTCTGTATACTTATAATATCAATATTAGAGAATTTCATAGAAAATAACTAGTTTCGGGTCTCGAATTTGCCTTCCTGAACTCTAGTGATGTCAATATATGATAGGGGAATCATAGCAACAGTTTCAACTGTCCATACCAATACATTTTCATTTTTAGGCCAGACCTATCAGCACATTGCCCAGCTAACAAAAATATGTTAGTTAACATCAAAAAAAACGTTTTCAACATAGTGTATATCATTGGGCCAAATTGAAGAGCCTTCCCCTTACCAAAAATATTCATTAAATGTATACAGATGTCAGTATCCTGAGAGGGCTATTTTCCCTCTTCAGGGGGCTACAGAAAGACAATGTATGTTTAACAAGGTAAGTAGGGTGTTACAGAAAGTTCCTTTTTCCAAATAGATGTTACAGAAAAAATTCACATTGTTGATTTTATGTTAATCAACATAAATTTTCATATAAATATTGGCACCACCTCCTGACATGGTCCTGATATTCAGCCTAAAGAAGCTTACAAAGTTTAAATTTGAAGACATTAACATAAATTTGAAGATTATTTAATATATGTTAGCATTAACGTAAGTTATTAAATAACGTTAAGCATTAATGTAAATTCTCTATATTTACGCTATTTCTTACATTGTTTTCTCTAACAGCCCCCAGGGCAACCTTACTCTCTTACCACGCCAGCCTGACACCGTTTTCTCTGTGTATTTACTGAGCATGGTGTGTTTGCAGGGCTTGTTTACCTAGTATCCACAATGACCTGGATCTTCAGCATGTCAACAATGGGTTAGGAAAGGGGTTGCTCTCTGTTGTGAAATCACCCAATAGGGTAACTGGTCTTTATCGTTATTTATATTTCATTAACATAACTAATGTCGATGCTACAGTGCAGGTTGGCACCTTAAGATGGATAGGCCAATTGATTTACTTGATTTAACAGCATACTTCTGGGATGTGTTGTAATATTATTTGGTCTAAATGTTTTATTTCTTAAAAGAGAAGAACAAACCAGGTAAGTGTTTGTTTGAAATTCAAGATGATAAGTGTCACCAGGAGTTCGAAGATATGGATAAATAAGTCTCACCTGTGAAGTGTGTCTAGTACAAGCAGTATTGGATTGTAGGTCTGTCATTGAATGTATGTAGTCTCAGGTCTGCTCTGCACCCGTTCTTGGTCTGCCTCGCTTATATAGTCCTTGCAACCCCCACGTGGATGTCTGTGGTTTCCAGGTATTTCTACCCCCCCCCCCCTCCCTGCATCCTGTATGATGCAAATCACTGCAAGAATATTTAATACATGTACCTTTCACCAGTGGGAGCCTGTTACATATTACCTACTTTATCACCTTGTCACCAGAGGGCCCTGCTTGGCCTGTTTTTCCCTCCCTTTGCAGGCATATGCAGGTAAGGTAGGAATCATTTGCTCTTTAGGCCAGTTCAAATGATATACTTTTTTCTCATCACTAAGCCATGAGAAAAGTGAAGAGAGCGTTTTTCCCCTTTTTTTCTTTGCTGAAGCCAAATTTCCATAGGGGCACTGGCGAACTACTCTCCATGGCTGCATTCATGCATCATTATGACAAAGGCATGATGCATTATTGCACTATGCCATCCTTAAAGGGTTAAAACATTAAACTCAAAGTGGTTCTGTATCACAAAAGATGGCGATCTTTTTCAATTATTGGCTGACCTTAGGGGGTGGTTATTTCTCAACAAGGGGGTTGGTGGATTTGGAGGGATCAAAAACGGTTCACCCCATTTTAACAAGAAAAACCGCTCTACTAATGCTCAAAGGGGTCAGCTGCCCCTGATTTCTACCAGGCGATGGCAGGGGGTACATTTTCAACCAGAAATGCATCCCCCCCACATTGTTAAGAAAATACCACTTCCTTACCAAACAAAGTAGGCCTGGTGAATGAAGGCAGTAAACAAGGAAGTTGCTTAGGAGGGCTGCAATGCATTGTACGTTAAAACAGTATGGCATCCTTAAAGGACTAAATGGCCATTCCCTTACTGATGTTGGGCCTCCCCGATACTATTAGTCATAATATACAGTCAGAGAAATCCAAAACTAGGCTAGAGCATGAGACCAGAGTGTCATTGCTAATAAAAACATGGCTGTCATTCATGTGTTGGTTCTCAAGTTTACATGAATGTTAATACACTTTATCGCAATAGTCCAAAATGTAAAACTATGTTTAGGTTTCTAAAGACTGGTAAATTAAAATATCTACAGACTAAACCAACCCATTATCACCCGTATGGCAATTCCACTCTAGATCATGTGTATACTAATTGCAAATATGTACAGGTTGCAGGTGTTGTCAATGACATGTATGGCGACCATGCCCCTGTCTATGTCATTAAAAAACAAAATAGTATGGTAAAAGATCGCGAAACTAGAATGGTCAGTGGCAGGTCGTATAAGGGTTATATTACGAATAAGTTAACGGATTTTTTACATGACTGTGACTGGGATTTTCTTGTTGTGAATGATAATGACCGGTATATTGATTATTTTATAAGCAAGCTGAGCGAGTATCTAAACGTGCACCATCCTGTTAAGACCTTTGCGGTTTACACTAAGTTGACTGAGGGTTTCACACCGCGTATTGTAAAGTTAATTAACTTGAAAAATAGATTGCTCAAGAAATCTAGGAAAGTGCCAATTGGTGTATTTAATACATATGTAGTAACTGTCAGAGCTATTGACAAACGTGTAAGCATGCTTTTATCCTCTAACCGGCTACAAAGTATAAAGGCTAAGCTTGAACGCTTTAAGGATGATCCTGCCAGATTCTGGGCAGAAGTCAATGTGGTCTGGAAAGGGCCTAAAAAGGCAATGAATATGAAACTAAAAAGAGATGATGGGAGTTTTGTAGATGACATAGACATGGCGGATTATGTAAATGTCTATTATAGTGAAATTGGACAGAAACTGGCGGCCTCATTTATTAACATAGTCCTACCGGTAGAATTGGTGGATGTGGACTTTGACTTGGATCGCCCACAACTAAAGCTCGGTATTTTGGACTTGGGTCAGATACTTGGCTTGGTAAGGAAGATAAAAGTTAACAAGTCCTCCTGTATCTCTAATGTTAAATCAAAAGTTATTAAGGATGCTTTGTTGTATAAGCCAGAAATTCTTGCACAAATTGTGAACTCTTCAATTACAAATGGAGTTTTTCCTCAAAGTCTGAAGAAGGCAGTTGTGATACCGTTACCGAAGGCTGGTGATCTGTCCTTAGTTACTAACTGGAGACCAGTTAGTCAACTGACCATTTTCTCAAAGCTATTGGAGAAGGCTGTCCATGCACAATTGATGGCATATCTTCTCCGATACAATTTGATTAATGAGAGACAGTTTGGTTTCATGCCCGGTCGGTCCACAACTGATGCTTGCCTAGGACTGATTCAGAGACTCTATGAATGTTTAAATAGGGGTGAGGTGGTGGCCGTGGTCTTTTTCGATCTGAGAAAGGCTTTTGACACGGTCAACCACCTCATCCTGTTAATCAAACTGTATGAAATTGGATGTGACGCGTCTTGTGTGCGGTGGTTCCGTAGCTATTTGACTCTTCGGACTCAGACTACTTTTGTCCCAGGACTATCAAATGAGGTAGCAATGTCTGATGAGTGTCGGATATCTTGTGGGGTACCCCAGGGTTCCGTTCTGGGGCCGTTACTCTTTAATATATATATTAATGGCATTGTTGGTTCCCTGAAACATTCAGATTATTTTATGTATGCCGACGATCTTGCTATCCTGGTTAGTAACAAAGACCCTACACTGGTACAAAGTCTAATACAAATCGATGTAGATGCGCTTGTGAACTGGTGTGATAATCATATGCTAACAGTCAACTCGTGCAAAACTAATGTACTTTGGTGTCATAGCATGTTTGATAAGCGCACTCTTGCGGACAATGATATTCTACTAAAGAATAACAAACTTAAGACTGTACACTCTTTTAACTATCTAGGCGTTCTGATTGATGCAACTTTAAGTTTTACTCCTCATTGTAACAGAGTTTTAAAATCCGGTAATGTCAAATTGACACATCTGCGAAGGTTGAAGAGACATATGGACACTACCTTAGCCTTACTAATGTTTAAGCAAATGATTATACCTGCCTTAGAATATTGTGCTTTTGTTTTTGAGAGCGGCCCTGAAGGCACTTGTAGGGAATTACAAACGATCCAGAATCATTGCCTCCGATGTTGTCTGGGTATTGTGGATCCCAGATTAATTAGTATAAATAATCTACATGTCCGCTGTGAATGTGATAGACTGTCTTATCGTCGGCGTCGTAGTGTATTAAGCCTGATGTATAAATATACAAGACATGAAGATAATCTTATCAAGCCTAATAGAGTGTTGAGAAGTAATGCGCTACTCAAAATTAGGTTACAACGACCCAAAGGGGAACTTTATCGTAAAAGTCCACTCTATTGTGGTGCGTTGCTATGGAATGAACTTGATGCTGAAATTCAGAATGTTGCTACTCATACATTGTTTATGTCCAAAATTTAATGTCGAAAGGATTGATGTGTAATGCCTTTGGTATATGTTAGTATTGACAATACTTGTATACTCATTGCTAAATCTGATTCTAATGTCCTGGTATTTATTGTGACGGATCTGTCCTGGCTAGAAAGGCTGTTTTGTATATGAAAGATGTGTGAATAGATGTTCAGTGTATGTGTGCTGTAGTTATGACCTGAACTATATCCGTATGAGTCTCGCTAGCTTCATTGCCTACTTTGTATGTCCTGTATTTGCTGTGTAGTGATATATGAAGTATTACTATTTGGTTTCATAAATTTGTTATACTGATACTGCCAGATGTGATTGAAATGTTTGTATTTCATCTATGACACGATATTGAAAGGCGCAACATGTTGTGTATATTTAGTGTCAATAAACTTTTTCAAAACTCAAACTCAACTCATGGTCTATATGGAAATAAGTTTAACCTTTCAGCCTCACTTAAAAATACAGTCAATACACTAGGGTCAGATTATACCCATTGTTAATCTATTAATTAATAATAACTACAGTGCTTGAATGCAGCACTGGTGAGTTACTGGCCAGGGCTGCATTCATGTATCATGATGACCAAGCATGAATGCATTATGTTGTCCACAAAGGGTTAAAGATATGTTACCAGGGTCAGGTTTAATTCTTTTAAGCATGTATTCTTTTTTTCCCACACTAAAGCAGGATCTGTACTACTTGGGCTGCCTGTGGGGTCTTCACACTACAGATCAGTCTTTACATTACAAATTAATTTTTGGACACTCCTCGGGTCTTTATCCTACAAATATGGCCTTAAAGAACAAAAATGTCTGCAGACAACAAATGTTTTTAGGTCACAAATGTCTTTAGGTCACAATATCTCTAAGCTACAAACCACATGTCTGGTCTTTGTGTAGCAAAACCTATACATGTACTGGAGAAATCTTTTCGCAACAAACATTAAACATAGATCTGAGTAATAAAACTGGGCTTTCAGACATGTCCGTATAAAAATGTACTCCATGAAGCCACATTTGTAGCATAAAGACCTGTGGGCTGTCTTTATGCAACAAACTAGTATCAGTATGTTGTCTAAAGACTGATTTGTAGTGTAAAGACCCCACAATGCCACTAGAAGGTTCACACATGTGTTGTATGTTATCAAAAAAGACACACCACAGACTTGGCAATAGTCACCCTGTCTCAAACCGAACTCGTGCCATTCATGTGTTATGACTCAAGCATTTCACAATGTTTCTGGGACTTTTTCTGAACATTTTCTTGTACCATACTCTCTGGAATCTCTTGTTATTTGCGTGAGTAAAACTTGGGAAATATACACATTACCATGCATGTCGCTAGGAATGTTAATTATTCTCGAGTATCTCCTGTGTTTATCTTACACACATTATCTTACATGTCATTCTTGAGTTGTTTTTGGAGGGGACACACCACCATAAGGCTCACCTGTGTATTTATTAGGTAAGTGTGACTCCACAGTCATGGGTCATATTGGACAAAATACTTTCTTGACAAAGATTTAATTTAGATCATAGAACCTTAAGCAGTAATGGTGTGGTATATAAAACCTTACACTTTTAAGAAAATCTCTCTAATTTACAGAGATCATTTGTTAAATTTGACAATATATCATAGTGATTGTGTTTTACAGTGTAGAGCTTATCAATTTATTTTACAATGAAATTCGGTATCCTGTGGTAATAGAATTGTATTACAGTATGGCAAATTTGGCGCTCTCTATGGGAGCTCCATATTCCACAGTCCTATTGTGATACATTTGTATCTCCATGTGTTTTGTGCATTTGTCACACAAATGTATTACACTTTCCTGACATTTTGTCTATGTTTTTTCAGCAGGAAACATGTCAAATGACTTATATTTGGTCCTTGGATTTGGTGGATTTGGTCTTTTAGTTGTCATTATACTTGTTTTGGCATATACAAGACCCTGCAAAGAGAAAAGTAAGGTATATTTTATTGAAATTTCATGGAAAAACATGTGGACCCCTTAGGAGGCTGGGGATCAAGTGAAATCAGACTTTTGAGAAAGGTGGACAAATGATTTCAGGCCTGTTCAGAGAAAAAGCCAATGTGTTATAATAGATAAAAGAGGGAGCCATGATCAATTAAACCTATTGCTGGGCAGGGAGGTAAAATATTTTGACACCTCCTGTCGGGAGACTGTATCATGACCACAGCTCCCTCATGT